>JACGCM010000917.1:600000-795639 GCA_014058105.1 Kingdonia uniflora
TAGTAGCTAGGTGGTGAAGTTGACGTGGCTTACCCAAACCCACCTTGAGGGTGGTCTCTCCACCCTCTGGGTAGATTTTTGGTGGATTGATCTCACGCAGTTCTGAACTGCACGTAGCATTTAAGCCAATAAAATGATGACACTTGTCAAGCTTCCAATGGCTCCCCTGCCATGCAGTTCTGAACTGCGCGTAGAATGTACGCTCCAGATGGAGACACGTGGACGGTTGGGATTCAAACTTGGCTAACGGCTAGTTCTTGCCGCGCAGTTCAGAACTGCGCGGCTAGAGCCTGGATAAAAAATTGTAAGTCTCCCTTCTCCATACTTGGTTTTGTTTATTCGTGATCAGAAAGCCTATAGTTTTAGGCATACTTGTTCAACAAAAACCTTAACGACTATATTTTTAGCAAACTTTTTTGGCAAGCATCTCAATGGCTAGTTTGTTGGACAAACTTGTTTGACAAGAAGCTCAACGGCTAGTTTTTTTTACCAAACTTGTTTGACAAGAAGCTCAACGACTAATTTTGTTCATCTATAAAACCATTCATCTTGTACACTCTATTCTCTTACTCTTTTACACTCAACTTTATTCTCTTAAAAACCATTCATCTTCTAAACTCTATTCTATTATCTTGTTATCAATTTTTCCCATCATGTTTGACCTAATTTTAGAGGACCTAATCATGTCTGACCCATCACTCTCATCCTTGCCATCATCGTTCGGAAGCGAAGAGTTCTTCCAACATCAAATTGAGATAATGTACGAGTACAACAAGGTTATGATTGAGATGGGAGAAGCAGAAAAAAGAGATAGCAAGAGGCGGCATCATCACGGAGGCGGGGCGGTAATAAAATGGGAAGGATTGACAAGCGGAAAGGCTGTGATCATAAATTAGATGAGCTTAGCCTTAATTGAGATTATTTTGGTGCCAACCCAGTCTACGCCGGTATCCCATTTCGTCGTTGATTTCGTATGAGCGAAGGTGTGCATCAACGTATTCATGATCATGTTATTTTTGCAAACCCCTATTTTATTCAAAATGAAAATGCCGCTAAGACGATGGGCTTATCCTCTTACTAAAAGATAACACATGCACTCCGCATGTTATATAACGGTACGAGCGCAGACGCCCATGACGAATACGTTCGGATTGGAGAGTCTACGGGTAATTTGAGTCAGAAAGAATTTTGCAAAACAATTATAACACTATTCAAAGCTCAATACCTTAGATTCCAATGAAAACGATACATTATACTTATTAAAAGTGAACGGATCATGGGGCTTCATGGGGATGTTAGGTAGTTTAGATTGTATGCATTGGAAATAGAAGAATTGTCCTACCGGGTGGGCAGGACAATATATCGGGTATAAGAAAATCCCGACAGTGATTTTAAAAGTGGTTGCATCCCAAGATCTCTGGATATGACACGCATTCTTTGGGGTGCCCAGTTCTAATAACGACGTGAACGTTTTGCATCAAGGGTGGCCTTTTAACAACTTGTCTAATGGAGTTGCGCCGCCATGCAATTACAATATATGCACGGTCCCGCAAACCATGGGGTATTATTTAGCGGACGGAGTCTATCCAAAATGGAAAACAATTGTTCAAACCATAAAAAAAATCGTCCAACAATGCCGAAAAATATTTGGAAAGATGCAAGAAGCATGCCAGAAAGACGTAGAGCGTGCATTTGGGGTATTAAAAGCTAGGTTACAAATATTGGCGTACGGTGTGCGATTTTTGAAGCCACATGATCTAGCAAATATTATGTATGCATGTATAATCATGCACAATATGATCGTCGAAGATGAACGTCATACTTGCATCCGGCAAGTGGACATTGATCCCGAGTTTAGAGATTCTGTGAAGAATTGGAAGAAAGACTTAAATCCAAGACACGCGATCAATACTATGGCACAATATATCGAGAAGATTTATGAAATTAGAAATGAAGGTGCTCATTTCCAATTACGAAATGAACTTGTCGCTCATTTGTGGAATAAAAAAGGGGCGGAGTAATGTATTTTGTTTCAAAGTTTATAGTTTTATGTTGAAGTTAAAATGTATTTGGTTTCGAAGTTTGTTATTTTATGTTGAAGTTGTAATGTGTTTTGAGAGACTTTTTTGAAGTTCATTTTGCGGAATACCTAACATAAATAACAATTTTATTAAAATAATGAAATTACATAGAACTTAAGAACTACTATTAACGTTAAGGATTACATCAATCTTTTCACTAGAAACGTCGTCATCACTTGGACACTACTCCTTCAACTTCTTCGAATAAAGTTTAATTTGCTTCTTCATCTAACGCCTTTGTGCTGGTAGTAGGTTACTTGGGTCCGTTGTCATCATCTTAACCATATGCACATCTTCGATGGGTTTTTTAGTTAGCTCCGCTTAACGTCTCCTTTGAATCTCTGTCTCTTTAGCCAACTTTTGTTCCTCTCGTGCTCTAGCTCTAGCTTTCTTTTCTTCTTTCTTCTGCTCGTCTCTCTCATTTCATGCCTTCATCATGTTTGTCGTTGTCTCAAACATTTTTTTTCCCAAAAACCTAAACTTGACTTTGCCACTTCTTTTGCCTTGTATTTTTTTTGGCCGTTTGGTCATATTTCCCCACAAACATAAAGTGGTGCATCCAAGTCGATAAAATCATCCGGAATGACCACATTTGGAGTGCCGAAAGTAGGTGTAGAGGGATCGGTGCCAGAAGTACCCGGGATATCGTTAAATTTTGATTTCCTAGCGACGTTGCGGCCGGGGTGCCCGATGTTCTTAATTTGTGACCATTTTGAGCAATGCTCCAAAACTTTGTAAGCCTCTCCCAATGTAAATGGTTTTTTTGAGTAGTTTTTCGAATGTCTCATATGCCATACGTTCCTAGAAATCAAGTTCGAAATTCTAATGAGTACTGATTGTGGAACAAAATTAAGGGAATGAGAAAAAAAACTAAATTACTTACAACGTCGCCCGTTCTAATGCCGGTAAAATATCGGCTTTCGAGGTCTTGAATGATGCCTTTAAAAATTAAAGATTCCTTAATGAGTCGCCCCTTATACGCGCAATTAACACCGTTGTATGATTGCCACATCGATTGGTCATTATAGAATGAGTTGAATTGGTCACGCATCTTGAACTAAAATGTATCAGCTTTTTGGTTGTTCGTCGTAGCGAGGCTTTGAGAGACTTGAGGCCAAGCGCATGTGTGATTAACGAAGTCATCAGACGACCAATTTTTTGAGTTCGTGTATCTTTCTTTGTCGCCATCAACTTCATCATTAATTAACCTCAGCTACATCCTCAACTACAATAGGTGTCGGTGCCGTCTTTCTTTTTGGCTTCGCCTTTCCGCGCGTATTACTTATCGTGAGAACCGGATTGAGAGCCTTAGAGATGACCAGAGAGATGACTAGAGAGATAACCGGAGAGACAGCCGATGAAATATTGAGGTTTAAATCATTTAAACCCTATGTACCTCTTATTGGCGTGGTACTCGAACTTTCACCGGCGTGAGATGACAAATATGGATTTCTCGGTTGAGTGTACGAGCCCGTATGAGGATCAAATTTAAGGTAATATCATTGGTTTTGGTAATGAGGGTAATATCCTTGGGATTGAGATAGAAATTGATTGTCGTATGGTAGACATTGTTGTCCAACATGTTGATCACGATATTAGGAAGGGTTAGGTATTTGCGACAAATCATATACGCCGAATTGCGTCAGAAATAAGTTCCCTTGTTGGTTCGTATTGGACGATTGAGAGTAGTTTTGAGAATTAGATTGAGAGCTTAAAGATGATATGGTAGTTTTATTTGTAAGCTAAGGAGGAAGGATAGTGTAGAAGATTAAGGGAAGATAGTGTAGAAGGTGAATGATATTTATAGATAAAAAAATATAGCCGTTGAGCTACACAAAAGACAAGTTTTCACAAAAATATAGCCGTTGAGCTACTTGGTGAACAAGTTTCCAAAAAAATATAGTCGTTGAGCTACACAAAAGACAATTTTTCACAAAAATATAGTCGTTGAGGAAATACCTAAACGAAAGAGAAGAAAAAAAGACTAAGTATGAACCAATGCACATAAAATAGAGGGCAAGGGAATGTGGTTGAGGAAATGCCTTAAAGAAAGTTACCTAAAAAAAACCAAGTGTTGAGAGGGAAAAAAAACAAGGTAAAAGTTTCAGGCTCTTGCCGCGCAGTTCAGAACTGTGTGGCAAGCTTCCCCACGTGTCTCATTTCAAGGGACCAGATTAAGCCATGTGTTTAAAGAAGCTTGCCACGCAGTTTTGAACTGCGTGACATGGGCATGAAACTTTATCCTTTGGTTCTATTCTCTATACTTAATTTTTTTTCCTTTTTTCTTTGAGGCAATTCTTCAAACACCTGATGTCCCCTCTATTGTGTGTGCATCTCTTCATACTAAGTTTTATTTTTCAAAAACTTCGATTAGGCATTTCATCAAACACTTGAAAAAACCTAGTATTTCATTCAAACACTTGTTTTTTCAGCTCCTCTTGCCACGAAATTTCATTCAAATACTTGAAAAAACGTATTATTTGAAGCAAACACAAGTTTAAACATAATGCATAATCAATTCAACATAAATTTGATAGTCTAAACAAAACATAACATAAATGTAGATAGTCTAAACAAAACATAATATAAAATCGATAGTCTGACAAAGTATAATAAAACATAGCCTAAGTGGGACGGCTTCTCTTCGTCTGGCGAGCGCATCTGGTATGAGAGAGACTCTCGTCATAAGTAATTGCACATCCGTCTCTGTCTGGTAGCTGATGGACATCTCAGTTAGTCTCACTCCTTTGGTTCTGATAATCTCATCCATCTGTCGAAGCCGTTCCTCTAACTCCTCATTGCATTAAAATAATTACCTCGTATCTTCATAAGCTGCATACCGGATTCCCTGGTTTTGAGTCCACAACTTATCCATAATGTACTTAGGTAGACACTGGTGTGGTACCTACATGACCAGGATCGATACACGCCTACGTTCTCCACTGCTTCCTCCCATCTCCATGAACCATCCTAAATCACCCACTTCCTCGTTGTATGCCTCAACACCATAGTTTTGCACCTGAAAAGACATGGCTAAACTCGAAGAAGGTGGCAGAGCAACATCGGGCCTTATTAGATCACGCCCGACTATCCAAATATTTTCGGCTCTCTTCACTAAACTACAACCGATCTTAGGATTTGGTTGAGAGGCTTGCCAAAATGTGATATAATTGTGTCCATCATAAAATTCCACCTCTCTCAGTCCCTGATAAAGCACTCAATCGTACCATAGAAATTCCATAATCTTTTGTGTGTGTGTGGGGGGGGGGGGGGGGTGATCATAGGGAACACTATCAACCCCAGTGTTCTGACGCATACACTGGTCTCCTAAATACCAAAGTATACCGTTCCCATATGGGACTGAAACTAATGAATTCTTCTTTGACTAAGCTATGTGGCAAATCTTACCTTTGAACGGATTGATTGTCTACTCATCAACCATGGTTGCCAATCAATGCTGGTTTTGTCCTTCCATTCTATCATTTCTCTGATCACAGCAAATGAATGATGGATCTTAACCCCTGAACTAGCCCTTTCATCTCTCTACGCACCCATACGAGGATAAACATGGTTGAAGTTGTTCACCTTGACCAAATATATTCCAACGCGACAGTACTCGAATAACCTAAACTCCAACAGAGCATAGAAGCCTGTGATTGATCTTTTCCCATTCCCACTCTTTAGGACTGAGACTTCATCTAGTCCCTGATACAAATGTGCCATGATTGGTATACCCCAGTCGAACCCCGACGTACCTAGAATATGGTGGTCTGTCAAAGCTACAAGAAAACTGGCCGATAAAGATGTATTTGTATTCGAGAATAAGATATTACCCATCATGTATGCAATAAATGCCCGAGCATATACGAGGTCCATGTCTTGGTTGTAATTGTTGGTTTGAGGATTCAAAGGGTCTCTCCAAGTTTTCTAATAAGCTAGTGTGATGTTACCGTACCTAATGTCGGCTTGGGTGATTCCAGGGAACAATGTTTGTGCTTCGTCGAACTTTGAGTACTTATCGTCGTACGGGAGTTCGAAACCCCGCCCAAAATTTATGCCCATTAGCATAACGAAGTCTAACGGCATAACGCCAAGTTCCCCGCAAGGAAAGTGAAAAGTATGGGTGGAAGGCCACCACCATTCCACGAGAGCATAGATTAAGCAATTATCGGAGTTTTCTGCCTTAATCAACAAAAATTCTTCAAAACCCATATTGTTGACCAACTTCTTCAACGTGGGGTACCTCGCAATCCATTGGTACCACTTTAAGACCTTATCCAGTGATCCCTACATATGATTTCATCTCGGTTCTGTAAAAATAACACATTAACATATTAAATTCTCATTCGGGCATTTCATCGAACATTTGACAAATAACGTTAATAACACATAAATTTTACACAAAAAACTTACTGACAATTCTTCCGATCTAACGGAAATGTGGACCCAATTGTCCGGGAAGATACCCACTCGGTGCAAATCCTCGAGGGTTGGGGCGGGATCATTATCCAACATGAGGTGTAACGGCCACATATGAGTGACCAATTCTTTACTTTTTCATTTAACTTCATCACTTTCATTTCTTCTAGTTTTGGGAATTGAATGACTAGGTCCTAACATTGTTAATCGCAGTTTTATGGGATTGAATTACTAGAATGTGGGGTTTGGGAAACTTGTGCTAGAAGTTGGGTAAACTAGAAGGTGAGGTTTGGGAAACTTGTGCTAGAAGTTGGGTTAGAAGGTGGGGTTTAACAATATGTGAGAGTTGAGTGAAACTAAAGTGGCAAATCGAAGGCATTTCATGAAAGCACTACCCGCGCAGTTCAGAACTGCGCATAGGATTTGGATGCTCCAGATAAAGACACATGGCCAGATCTTTGGTGTTGTTTGTCCTGCGCAGTTCAGAACTGCGTTGAGGAATATCCACCTTGATTTGGGTTTTTAACTGCTGTGGGTGGATTTGGGTTTTTTCACCCCCCAATTGCTGCATATGCTCTTGGAGATTAGGTTTACAAGAACTCAGCCCTTAAAGGTTATATATAATAACTCAAACTCTCCCAATAAACCCTAATGGTCTCTGGGCTTATTAGGAGTCCAGTAGGACACCCCAACCCAGTTGGGTTCCCACCTTAGGCCGGACCCAACTCCTAATACTTCCCCTTACGGTGTTCTATACCAGGATGACTTACCTCATCAAAATCTCTGCCTAGCAAAACCCCTTTGGGCAAAAAGTTGTCCAAGTAAAGAGTACAATTTTTTGCCCTGTATGGGTTGTGGACGTGTATACATTGCATCATCAAAACCTCCAGTCAGTAAAACATCCTAGAATAAAGACTGCACTATCAAGAAAAATAGTACAACACGCATGTGTCAACGTCAGGTTGGAAGTACTCCCCTTGACGTCGACTTCACCCGAGATGTATCTCCCGAGATATTGATAAATAAAACTTCTGCATGCCGATTTCGTGTACCAACTACTTTTTTTTCTATTTTTTTAGAAGGCAAGACGATTTTATATTAGAGACCCGTAACCTTGAGTTTCTAACCCCATGAGGTTTTAAACCCACGACCTCTCTCTAGGTGGAGAGGTACAACCACCACTGGGCCAAGAGCCCAATGGTATTGCGTACAATGGTCGTGTACCAGCTACTTGAACGTAAGTGGTGCAAGAGTGTTCATGAAAGGTTTGCAAAGTTATCTTTTAAAATATCTTGAATAATGTCAATCTCATTCGCCTTTTGTAATTCATAAGTTTGGAATGGCTTATGTGAAATATGCTTCATTTTGTTGACATTGATAAAATCGTCATGGACTTGAATGATACAAGCCGAGTTGTCTTCATACATAGTCGATGCTTTATCTTAGATAAAACATGCCACAATCTTTAGTTCATGTGACGTATCTTGGAGCGCAACCATTATTCTCTGCCAGCTTCATGAAGTGCAAGAATCTCCTCGTGGTTCAAAAATGTAACTACTGTCGTCTGTTTCATCGATCTCCAAGACTTTGTTGTATCCCCGTACATAAATACATAATTTATTTGACAATGGCATCTATGTAGGTCTGACAAGTATTTTAAATTGGCATACTCTATAATTTAACATTTACCATTTCGAGTAGAACAAACCCAAGTCTTTCATACCGATCAGATACTTCAAAATGTGCTTGATCTCATTCCAATGCCTTTGGGTCGAAACAAAACTATGGGAAATCAAACAGTTTATTACGAATAAGTCATCGGGTATAGTATACCTAGCTAACTATAGCAAAGTTTATCCTAGTTATGGCGTCACGGCCCTAAGAGTTTTCTCTCTCATTAGGATGGTGGAAGATGTCGTTGTCCACATCCAAGTGATAGACGCACAATAAACGACTTAACACCGTGTGCTACATCTATACTGAACTGTTAAATAACTCTTTCGATATATATTACTTGGTGTATAAGTATGCCACAATCAAGATACTCGATCTGCAAATCGAGATACTACTTGATTTCCCAAGGTATTTTATTTTGAATTCCTTCCTAAGGTATTCGACGGCTCTCGCGATCTCCCCTAGAGTTCTAATGATATCTAAATCATTTAGTACACTGCTATGATGACTGAAGCTAATATATGTGTTCTAAATAAGAACACAGACATTTAAGGATATTTGCAAAGTCCCCGACATTCAAATACTCAGTCAATTTACTATATCTCATAAGCCTTGATTGCTTCAAGTCAACTATAACTTTTCCAGTTTTATTATGTACACACCTCGTGCATCGGGCATAATTGCTTCAAGAAGCTTATACCTCCCTGGGTGGCTTCGTGTAGATATCTGTATATTGTTTTTTTTATATATAGATACGTGATATTTACATAAGATGCATGTCTAGCTTGTCCTCGACAACTTGACAGACTGATCAATACCGAAACTTTATAGCGTCCATAACCGGGTAATAGGCCATATTGCAATCGATGCCAGATCTCTTAAAGAATTCCTGGGCAACTAGTCTTGCCTTGACCTAATTATCTCTCCGAGTTAATCATATTTCCGTACCATTCCCATTTATAACTCACGTGCTCAATGGTATCGCTTCGCATTATGCTAGCAAGCTGAGCTCCGCTCGAATTCCAGGCGCCCACTTGGTCAATGTACAACAACACACAGTCGTTTACAATAAGAGGTTTTGAATCCTCATAGTTGATGGCGAACACAGCAGCGAATATGAATATCTTGTTGACAAATATCTATTGAACGATCATACGTTGTGAAAGTATTGACATGAGAGAATAGTAGAATATTATTGATAATAAATTCTCTGTGTTCTCAAAGATTAGGATTTACAAGAACTCAACCCTTATAGGTTATATATAATAACTCAAACTTTCCCCATAAACCTTGTTAGGAGTTCAATATGACAACAGTTGGGTTCCCCTTGGGCCGGACCCAAATTCTAAAAACTACCACTTCCGTTCAAACATTTGGAGCTTTTTTTTAATAGCAATACTTGGAGTCCTTAGATGCCCTTCAAATTTAATAGCTATACTTGGGAGTCCTTGGATACCCTTCAAAATGTAACAATAACCAAAAGAGCAGATGATGGTGTGGTATCAAAACCAGAGTTCCTCATTGGTCCAAATCCATATCACCTTATCCAATATCTAAATCCTCTCCCTCCACCATCCATCTAAAATCCTTCATACACAAACCTCCTCTATGATCCCACACAATTCCTACCACCACTTCTTGTAAATTTGACACCTTCTATTCTCTCAACTTCTATGGCAATGGCAACTCAAATAGCTCTCTTCACCTCAACCATCTCCACCCCAAGTTCCAGCAACCGCACGCTAACCCCATGGAAACAATCTTCTTCCTTATCCTTCAGCACTTCGCGGCCACAACGAACAATCAAGGCATCCGCGGCTGAGGGGAAAACCGAAACACCCACAAAGGAAGCACCAGTTGGCTTCACCCCACCTGAATTAGACCCAAACACCCCATCCCCCATCTTCGGTGGAAGCACCGGAGGGTTGTTAAGAAAGGCGCAAGTCGAGGAATTTTATGTGATCACATGGGACTCCCCAAAGGAACAAGTATTTGAAATGCCTACTGGAGGTGCAGCAATAATGAGACAAGGTCCTAACTTGCTTAAACTTGCTAGGAAAGAACAGTGTTTGGCTTTAGGAACTAGGCTTAGGTCTAAGTACAAGATCAAATACCAGTTCTATAGGGTTTTCCCTAGTGGAGAGGTTCAGTATCTTCACCCTAAGGATGGTGTGTATCCCGAGAAGGTGAACCCAGGACGTGAAGGTGTTGGGGTGAACTTCCGATCGATCGGAAAGAACGTCAGTGCTATCGAGGTTAAATTCACTGGCAAACAAGTTTATGATATTTGAGGTGAGATATGTGATTATTTATGTTATTGTAAGGTGTTTTTTTCCTTTTGAGAAGCTATCAAAAGTACATATCTTCAATCAATTACTTTGTAATGTTGTTTATTACTTAGTGATTTTCTCTTATATCTCCATCCTAGTACTTCCATAGATGTTAGGGATGACTTCTCCTACTCTTACTGAGGTAAAACAACAACAAAAAAACATAGTTAAAAAATTGGGTGGTAATTTTTGGAGCGCAGGAAACATAGCTTGCACCTTTGACAACATATTTCCACCATAAGTGGGGAGAGTATGGAATTAAATATGTACGGCATTTCAGTACATATGGACCATCGATGGGAAATGTTTTCCTGGATGTACTTTGTGGTGTTAGAGCATCAACAGCAGCCACGTAGGCTTAAAATCAGAAACAATATGATATGTAGCCAATTTTGAAAAAATGATCTTCACGTCAAGGACGGATGTCTGATTTTTTTTTTTTAAATTTAAAAAAAAAAAAAGTGATTGAATTGGCGTACAATATTTTTTAATAAAAAAAAAATACTGCGCCAAGTAGGCCGCAATCCCTGGATGGAACAGACTTGCCACATATAGCCACTGATTTTTTCGATAGGAACGCTATTTGAGTGATTACGAGCCTACAAAAGTGATTTCTGATCAATTTAGATCGCTTTCATAGCGATAGCGAGCCTGCTGCCCATGCTCTTAGAATGAAAGCTGAAACATGATTTCTTTTTCAAGAAAGTACTACTGGTATTATATTCTTCTAAAGATTGCATAAACTAAAGAAAAACAAGAAGCAAAGTAGAAGAAAAAAATTGTTCCAGTTGCGTCTATTCCGTCTGCGTTTGGTCTCCCTTCGAATCGTTCTTTAAATGTTATAGGGTTTGTGAGCAGCTCCATGCCCGTAGATGAACCTAGCCGTTCCTTCCGTGTAGACTTGAGTCTCCTTGGCCAGCCTGTATATAAACGCGTACACAAATTCAATCAATTGAATTTAGAAAACAAAGCAAATTACATGAAAGAAAACCCACGTTTTTCTAACGGCTTTACACAAGATGGAAGCCGAGTCGAATGTCTTTCCATCTAGGTATCTATTCTCCCCTTTGATCCTCTGTTTGATTCTGATGTCCAACTCTTCTGCGTCTGCTGAAAAGGGAGTATCCGATGCCTGTATAACCGGGAAAAAGGAGAGAGAAAAAAATGTTTCACTCCGGGTTAAATAAAATTTGCAAGTCGTTGTCACTTTATTATGTAAAGTTGGGAAAACAAGTTTATTTACCATGACCCAGCCCCAAGTATCAGCATATGAAGGAATGTGAGCTGAGTAAGGCACAACATCTGCAAAATGAATAACTCATTAAGTACAACTATAGTTTCTTCAATTACCCTAAGATTTCACTTAGAAGATGAGAATGACAAAGGGGTTCTTCTGGGGTTCTTCTCTTATAGGTACTTACATTTGAAAACCTGTCTTAAAGTGTTGTAAATGCAAGAGAAAACCTCTTTATGACTAAACACTCCAGCTGGCCCTGCCTGCAAGAAGATAAAAAAACACAACTTCAGAACATTATAACTTTATTTCCTCCCTTGGTTTCGATAGAGAAGCGAAGTGTCTTTACCTGTGTCACGAAAATGCCACCTTCGTTAAGTCTAGGCTTGACGACGGACTGGTAGAACGATTTGGTGTAGAGTTGGTAACATGGACCACCTTCAATGGGGTCTGCTAAATCCCCTATGATTATATCAAAACCATCTTTTCTGTTCTCAAGCTCAGCTCTGGCATCATTGATGACCAGTTGAAGCCTTGAATTGCAGAAAGCTTCTCTGTTTACATCCAGGTAAGATTTGCAGAATTCCACTACTTCCTAGAGTAAAAACATTCATAGACATTCTAAGAGGGAAAAACCATGTGTGCCTTTGTGTGTGTGAGAGATAGAGATATTTACCTCATCAATATCGCACATTACCACCTTGTCTACAGTCGTATGCCTTAAGATCTCCCTTGCAGTGGATCCTTCCCCACCCCCCATTATAAAAATGGTCTTTGGACTAAACACGTAAAAATAGCGAAGGGGTCTTAGTAATTCATTCAAACATTGAATGAGTGTGATTGAAATCTCAAAGTTGTGGAAGTACTTGGGGTGGTGAATGAGTGCTGGGTGAACAAGAGATTCATGGTAGATGAATTCATCTATCTCTGCACTTTGGAGCTTTCCATCAATGATCAGAGCCTAAGATAAAAACCAAAAAAACAGTGAATCTTAGAAACAAAGTGCAAAAAGAAAGTAACCCTTTTCATCTTTAGCTTTAAAAAGGAAGATTCAAACCTTTCCAAAGGGTTTTGTGTCCAACAGAGCAATGTCTTGGTATTGACTTGCTCCTGTATGCAAAATACTGCAACAACAACAACCACCCAGAGTTTTAAAGATGTTTTAGAGTCGTTTTTTTATCATCCAAGTCTTGTCTACCTTTACAATGACCACAAAGGAAAATATGTGTTCTTTTTAAGAAACTAAAAATGGAAGTGAAGCTCATATATAGTTTACCTATTCAGAGCAAAACACCATCTCAAGTTGTCTTCAATCTCTTCTTCATACCAACAGCTCTTCCTACGACCTTCACCCGCTAATAAGTGCCCATTCCCATTACTAACTCCATTGCCATTTCCATTTCTATTTCCATTTCCATTGTTTCTAGAAATATCACCCATTTTATTGCACTTGAAATTAGAGTATAAAACAGAGATTGTTGAGAGGAAGAGCTAAGGGGAAGGAGGGATTATAAGGGAAGTGTGTTGATGGTGGTGGAAGATATGTGGAGTACTTATGATGAGGATTTGGTTGGGGGAAGAGAGAAAGGTGGGAAAACCATAATTGATATGTTTGGGGTATATATTGGAGTGTGGGGGATGAGAAAGCCGAGTAGAGAATGCAAACTGCATGTATTCTCTCAAGCAAAAGGTGAAGACAGACTGCTATTTCTGAGGTTGATTTGCCTGGCGTGAGTTAACTTATTATAATATATGCCATTGTTGCCTTCTTATTCTTATCTATGTGCACCACCACCTTGTATTTTAAGGCCAATATTAGTTCTTATGACCAAAGGCTGAAAGTTCCGGTTCCCAAGGGGATTCACAATAAACTTCAGCCATAAAACTTCTACTTTGGGTGAAATATTGGCAAAATTTTTCATATTCTGAGTTTCAGTGAATTCAGTAAATTTTGAGTAAATTTCATGTATTTTAAAATATGTCCCGGATTATCGGTTTTTCAGCACAATATGCCCTTATAAGGTACTACTACCACATATATTTAGGTATTATAGACATTATCTCCGCGTGCTTCATTTTTGATTACCATAGAGAAGGTCTGATTTTCCTTGATGGAAATATGCATGCTTATGTGATGATAGACTATTATGCAGTATAGTTGCTGAACGCTCAGTTTACCAAACAAACCCAAAAAAGAGAGTCAAGTGTGATGATTGAAGATATTTGGGGTAACAAAATTTCCGAAATATCAGGATTTTATCCGATTTTGTTCTTCTTTGGTTTTAGAGCAAAAGCGTGCAGTTTGTAGCATCATCACATTGTCACTTAACCCCAATATGAAAATGGATGGCGTGCTGTTGACAGCACACTCATCATCAAACTATTTTGGAACTCATTATCATCAAACCCTATTGGGTCCTTTTAACAACACCGGGATTTGTTTTTTCACCCATTGGTTATTGTGGCCCCGTGGTGGTTCTAGTCAGATCCAAAGGTAGAGGTTCAATTTTAAGGCAGGTTTCCATAAGCATGACTTACGGGCGTGCAACCCCCCTTTTCTAGCGTGCTTCACACGCCTCCTCTCAGAATCAACATCATTGCGTCATCTCAGAATCAACATCATCCCGTCTAGACCGACTGTAAAAAGGGTCGAATACATTGCTTTTGGGGTTCTATGTTATCCCGTTAGTCCTCCTAGACCCGACCATTTCTCTCTGTAAATAATAAATAAGACAACGACACCGAAGCCAACATACCAATATAACATCATTGACGCTCTCCAATGAGCACATTGACTGAAGCATTTATGCCTTTTGATTTACGAAAGGATATGGCCACACAATATAGATAAGTCTTTAACGACTATGTTGTATGACAACCTAAACTTTGCTACAAAGGATATGAACAATTTAATACACAGTTTTTTCAAACAAATACTACATGTACATATACAATGTACATTTTCGTAAAGTGGTGTATCAATCACCTTTTCTAGCCGAGCCAACATAATCAGTCCCAATGGCGTGTATGAGCTACGAATGAATAGAAGTTTTGGGAATCGGCTCCAGGTTGCCGAGGGATATATTCCATGTCGCATTGTACTTGAGCATATTAGACCAAAATGTAGTCATGGACCAAAATGTAGATGACAACTTCACCACCACAGACTACAGTCGGAAACACTGGAAGTAATGCTGTAACCCCGTGTACATAAAAAAATGGGAGGACGATCATTGTCTTCATCAAGACAAACTCGATGAGTCTAACCAACGGCAGAACGTAATGTCAGACAATTCATTGAGGATTCTATCATGGAGACGTGTAATGGCTTAATTCCGTAGCTCGAAATAGTTTGAAATTAGATCTTGCACCAAATGTACCTGTGACAAAAATTAATGTAATACAAGAAATGACAGGTGATTTAGCGTGAAAAACCTTTGAATAGGTAAAAAACCACAACCTCGAGTGGAGGGTTTAGTAACTGTAACTTTTATTGCTTGAGGCCGATATCTTGTTACAAGTGATCTCTTGAACTAGAAAGGCTTGATCTTGAAATAAGAAATTTTTGTGGTGTTTAGAATCTAAAAATTCCTGTGTTAGAGTTTAGAGAATTTGGTTTTTCTGGTCCTTATCTCCTCTGAAACTTTTTCTTTATAAAAACCTTACCTGCAGCTCGTTATCGTGTAGAAGCACGTTCTCTAAATAAAGAAGTAAGTGGTAGTTGAATGTGTAACTGTTTAGTTCGTAGGAGACATGTGTCATTGACTTATTTATATTTTGCTGTAGTACTCGATCCATGCTCTTTATGAGTTCATGGTCTAGGCGACAATGTTGACTCTACATGTCACAGGTGTAATGCGTGAGTCTGACATTGAGGTAGTTCGAGTTTGGACTAGGTCGAGGGATAGGTCTCTACAATCGCCCCCTCGCAACTGAAGGCACGAGTGACTTTGGTTGAGAAAGAACCTTTTGACTGTTGGTGTTGGAAGTTGGAAAGTGATGTATTGATGGGGAATTTGACTGGTTGGTTATTCGGTATTTATTTATGGAAGACTGTATTTGGCATTTATGATGATAGAAATGATTGATGTACTTGACGTTTTGGGTTCCCAGATTGGTTTTGCTTAGAATGATGATTGCTTTGGAAATATATATGCGTATTGAATGTGGGCTTGATATAAATAGAACTTGTACTGTGGCTTCTGTCGCATCTGTGAAAGTACCATGTTGTTGTAATATCCTTTGGGTACTCTGATATAATAATGGTGAAGACCCAACAAATGGTATATGAAGAGAGAGTGGTTGCGGAATTTCAGAAGCTGAAGTTGCGTTACTTTGGTAATCAATCACTGGGGGTTATAAAGGAGAAGACAGTGGTGGTGGTGAGGGGAGATGAAGAATGAAAAATTTTCTTCTGCACAATCATCGTCTCTTATCATGAAGAAGGTATTCTTTCTGAAGGTTTAAGCAATCCTTCACACCATTTACTTCCACAAGAAACTAGGGAAGTGATGGCATCAGTGCTTGAACCAACCTTTGGAAGAGTTTTAAAATGAATCAGTGTTGAAAACTGAAATGTAATGTAGCCTGTAGAACGATCTGTAGAAATATCTGAAAGACTTGTTATTTGTAAAGTGTTCAGTAAGTAATATTTGAGCTAATAGAAAAGATAGTTGTACAAAAATTGTTTGATAGATCGAATTAGCTATTTTGACTGAAATCGAGCTAAAAGAAAATATATGTTGGAGTATGAAAATGTAATTTTGAGAAGGCGAACTTAAAAATAGAATTTTATTAGTTGAACTGTTAAAAATATATGTAAAAATGTAAATATAGATATATCTGAAGATTGATTATATCCAAGAATCGTACTAGGAGGAAATTCCTTATAGTCAATAAAATATGTACGAATTGAAATATCAAGCTATGAAGATATTATTGGAAATGCATTACAGTGGGAAGAAAATGTGAAAGTTAGTTCGAAGCATTTGATGGACTAATTCTAGAAGGTCGATTTGGACAAATAAGTTCAAATAACTATCTATCATGATCTTAGGGTTTCTAGTTACGGAAAAACAAATTATACTATATACTGAATGTTAGGGATTTGACGTTATCTCTAGGAGGTGTATAAATAATGTTTGAAAGGACATGCAAAGGGGAGTAAGCATTAAAAATGGTGAAGACTCATTCTCAAAGAGCTTGTCACGCGTTTAAGGGGCGTTTAGCAATAATGATTGCAGAAGTGTGGGAAAAGATTTGTGGGTTGTTAGATTACGATGCTAACTTGCCTAAATATGAAATCCAGTTTGAAGGATTGAATGCGAGGGCGAGGGAACGCAAGATTGGGCATCATTTTTACTCGGAGATATTCCGTGAAGTAATTTTGGAGCCTGAAGCTCAGAAGGTTGCTGTAAGGCAAATTGTCAGGGAAGAAATTACTGAAGAAGATAAGAGGATTGCTAGGGGCAAACTGATTAGGTGTGGCGCTCCTGGTCATCTGGGATGTTTTATGTGTGATTATGTATGAGGGAGCAAACTGAATTAGATTGAATAACTGTAATTGGAATGTAGGTAAAATTTTTCTCTTGAATCTGTTCCTGTTTTGTTGTAAATGTTGTTGGGAATTGTTGTGAATAAAAAATTTGAAATTTGAAATGTGATTATATTGAAATTGACGTCAGTAGCTCTATAAGTAGCAGAAGTAGAAATGGAGAAAATAGATTATCATTGATTTTTGTCTTTTGTGTAAGGACAGAAAAAGTTTGATTGCATGTAAGTATTTAGTCATCATGAGTGTGGGAGGGTCTGAGAAATATTTTGTTAGGAGAGAAAAAGTATATTAAAATATAGAATATGGGGTAATGATGGGAATGTACTTTCACCGAAAAGGTATGAAACGTTTGACATTAATTGTGGATGGGACGCCTCAGTTCAAAAACTGAGGGTGGCTCGTGCGAGACCCAATAACTGCCTGTAGTTAGAGAGAAAAAATATAAATAATAGCTCGTCTTCCTCATTCAGACATTTACCAGACTCAGAAAAATGAAAGAATAGAGGGAAAGAAAAGAGAGAAATTGATAGAGTTTTTAGGGAGAGGTTTGACGAAGGTGATCATTGCAAAAGGGGAGAGAAGGCTGCGGGAGTAGAGTCAAGATGTTGGTTGCACAATTTCGTGGTAAAAAAGGGATTAAGCGTTGTTTCTGATTCATACTCAGACGTTGAAGGTTAGTAATAGAGTTTTGATTTTGTGAATGTGAAGTTTGAAAAAGTTATTGGTTTTAAAATTTTAAATTTTTTACTATTTATAGTAAATTTTTGAAAAACCTGTTTGATTTGTATGTAGAAGAATATAAGTATGTATATGTATGGTAGGTATATGGTATATGTATGTATGGATGCGCATAAACAATAGATAATGATTTAAAAAATTGACAGAAGATTTGGACATGTATGTAGGTTGAGGCGTGAGGAGATTCTGTTATAGAAATATAACTCATCCTTAAGCCTCCTTATGATATGAATATTTCACCTGATATGGAGAAGTCGACTTCTAGTTGTACGGGTGAGTCTGAAAGTGTAGAATCTGTAAATGTTGACTTTGAGGGGGAGGATAAAGTACGATTTCTAGATTTTCTTGGTAATTTATCATACTATCTTCAAAAATCGGATGTATTCAAAGAATATACTGTTAGATAAAATTCAGTTTAAGTGGGACATATGGTAAGGTCATAGAATATGCTAGGAGGTCATTCAGGGGATGCACTATGGAGAGTGGGGAGGAATATTTCTTTTTATTGCCAGACTTAGAACATGAGAAAACGAGAAAGAAGGTGGATGAATCGATATATTTAGAGTATTTTGATGGGAATGTCCAGAGCGACCTGGACCAGGGATTTTTGTGTTATTTGTTCCAGCTGGAATACAGACTAAGATTACCTCTTGCTAACTGTATAATAAATACCATAGAGGCCTATCCTGCCCAACTGAATGTAAATATGTAGGAGGTGATAAATGTTTGTGAGACTCCGAATAGATTGTGGGAGGAAAATGAGGTGGAGAGGAGAATAACTCCTGAGGATGCTTTGCAGTATTACGATGTGAAATATTACGCTGCAACTAGAGGGGTGTATTTCTGTTCTAGTTCGTCTTAACCTCTTTTCTTCAATCTGAATTCAGCAAGGTGAGTTTGGAACGATAATATGATATGGGTGAAAGGTGATTGCCTTTAGAGAGTGGACGAAGAACTAATAGACCTTATGTATAAGGCGATTGCCTATTTTTTCTTCTAGATGTGGTAACAGGGCTAGACTCAGTTTCTGTTAGGACTGATCTAGAGAACCATAGGGGTGATAATGATAAGGTAGAGTAAAATTGTTTGTAGTTTGTTTATGTGTTTTGTGTGGGATAAAAAAGCTGTAAGTGTATTGTACATTGATTTGTAGGATAAATTTGGATAGGCTAAGAGATGATTATAAATAGTAATTTGTAGGAACGTAAAGATATGCGCCTCAAAATTGAGGAATTTGAGAAAAAGCTTGCTAAGGAGAAAAATGCCTCAACGTCCCTGTTGACTTCGCAAGCGGAGCTACAGGTTAGAAAAGAGAAATAAGTATTTGACTTGTATGGTGCGCTTCTTTAAAGCTTCACAGTAAAGTTAGAAGGTAGACATAGATCACAAAATGTGTTAAAAAATTAGGAACGATAGTAATCCCGTATGTTTAGATGATTTTAGAGGGTTAGCAAATTTAAACACAGAAAATGTGTACCTTGAAAGAGGATGCAGACGTTATGCCGTTATTGTGAGACAACTTTTTAACTTGAGGTCAAAGTATAATCTCATCTTGTCGGCATGTTAGAAAGAGAATTTTGTTAAAAATTCTATAAAGTTATTTGTATAATGTGTTGACTATATCTGTGGAGTATTGTTGACTCGAGCTTGATTTATTGTATTTGTGATGTAGGTCGAACTTGAGACTGTTCACCTGAGCGAGCAACAGACGTTCCAATATAATCATAAGTTTGTGGTGGAGTTTGATAAGATTAAAGAGGTATTTAAAGATAAGGAGGATTGATATGTCAAATTACAGATCCAGTTTGCTAAGGTGACAAAAACTGTTGACGGCCTGACCCGATAGGTCGAAGGTAAAGATGTTGAGATAAAAAATGCACAAAGGGAGCTCGTGGAGGCGCAGACTGAAATGGCGTAGCTAAAATACAGAGTAAATTTGTTGATGGTAAAAGGTAAAGAAGCAGATGTTGCTTAGCACCGTATCAAGTCGTTAGAAGTTACAAAAAAAGAGTTACTGGACTTTGTGGTTAGTTTGAAGGGTTAAATGATCAGGAAAGTAGACGAGCTTGAGATGGTTCAAGCTGACCTGGTAAGTTCTTAAAGTGCGTTTGAGCAATTAAAGAGCGAAATGATTAGGAAAGATGACGAGTTTGAGAAAGTTCGAGTTGACCTGTCCCGTTCTGAAAGTGTGGTTGAGCAGTTGAGTGAGGCCTTGCCTGCTAAAGATATTTATTTTCGGATGGTTCAAAAACGGTGTGATAAACTGAATGAGAGGGTGGCCAAATTAAAGGTTGATTTGGCTATGGCCAATTCGTGTGTCACGACTGCCAAAGGCTGTAAGCGGTCAAAAAAGAAAAAATATAACATCGGGATCTCGACCGCCAAAGGTAACATGGTTAGCCCATCAGTTCGAATTAAAGAGCTAGTTGCAGATGTAGCTCATGTTCATGCTCATGTACAGAAAGGTAACAAATGTTTAAGGGAGAGCGAGCATAAGTTATCAATTGCTCTACGTAGAGAGCTAGAGTTAGAGGGGGTGATCGGGAGAAAGGATGAGTTATTGAAGAAGGCTCCTATTAGGGGAAGTGATGCAAATGATTGGGAGGTGGTAGAACATCTTGCTTAATTTGCAGAGTTGTGGACGATGAATAAAGCTAAGCTGAATAAAGCAGCGGGAACAATAGTGCAACATAATTAGGTGATAACACGCAGGGAACACCGCATGGCGCAAGACAGCGATAAATACAAAGCCTAGCGAGAAAGTCATCAGAGATTGAGAAAGTATTTTTCTGAGGTTTTGATGCTCGATCAAAATACGACTATTCAAGAAAGGGCGCGCTCACAGAAGCTAATGGTTGTTATCGCCTATTTTGTGGAAGAAGTAAAAAGGCTTGAGTTTGAGAGGGCTTGCATGACTGTGTGTCATTCTGAGGCTGTATCTGTAATGTTGATATAGATCGAGGAAATTGCCTGAATGACATAGAAATGGAGTTAGGTTCCCAGCCTGATGAATTGGCAGAGTAAGGCAGGATTGTTGTAATTGCTCAAACTTCAGAATTTATGGCTAAACGTCCTCTAGTGCAGGGGAAAGCATATCTGACCTTTCATAAGAATAAAAAAACCCCTGTAGAAATGACCTATAGTTTATGCATTTGTAAACATATAAAGAGATGAAAGCTAGTTTTACCTTTACTTTATCTAATGCCTGATAGAAATCGTTGATTGAAAACTAATATTACCTTCGTTTTAATTGCTGATATTTGTATAGAGAGGTGATTGAAAGTTAGTAATACCTTTGCTTTAATCTGTATAGATGTCGATTGAAAGCTAGTATTATCTTTGCTTTAATTTGTGTATAAATGGTCCATTGAAAGCTAGTAATACCTTTGCTTTAATCTGTGTATAGATGGCAGATTAAAAGCTAGTATTATCTTTACTTAAATCTTTGAGATTTAGTTAATTTTGACTGAGTAGAGAGTAATGTGGGAAAAAACTTTGAAGTTTTCATCGAGTAGAATAGAATGTACACTGTTGGAGATTGATATCTCACTTTTGGAATGTAAAGAACGAGAATAGAGTACTCTGTAGTGGTGAAACTAGTGATTTAACGATAATATCACTTCAAGAGATAGTACGATCCCAGGCTAGTTTGGCCAACGATGAGGAAAGGACCTTCTTAATTTTTGGCGAGCTTCTCAGTATGTACTTCTAGTAGCATATTCCCTAGACTCGAAAAGAGTAAGCCAGCAAAGTGTAGTCGAAGATAGTCATACATGATCAAAGACAGCTGGCATTCGAGAATATATCTCAAGTCCTCGACCTACCAAAAGTAGCCGTTGTGTCTGGTCAAGAAAAAAGCTGCTAGAGATCCACGAAGTTTGCCTACTCCCCCCTAGAATAGGTGACTATTTCATTCTTTTTGTAAACTGCCTGTGTCTACTATAAATACAGGCAGAAATAGATGATTAAGGGACCGAAAATCCATAAACTTTATCATCGTTACTTCTTAACCCTACTATCACTCCAAAGTTTGTAATAACTAGCACTATACTGGATTTTACATCAAAATCCTCCTTGAGGTCGTGATTTTTCTCAGCTTTTACTGAATTTTCCACGTAAAATCTTGTTTATCTAGTTTTTTATTGCATTCTCTTTACGAATAAGTATTGGCGAAGATTCTCCTTCCGAAAAATGCACCACTACAATTAGCACCGTCTGTGGGAAATACCATACTTTTTTTACCACCACTGATCTAAGAACCATCCGATGAGAAACAAGAACCTAAGAAACCATTCCAACACCACAAGAGACAAGGAAATTAATCACATAACAGGAACGGTCGATCTACACGGTGCAGTACTCAAGCTTCAGAAACAAATGGCTGTAGAAAAAGCCCAAAGACAGGAAGATCAGCGTATCCACTCTCAAGCTCTTCAGAAGGAGAGAGGCAAATGAAGGAAAGCCTTAGATTAACAGAGTCAAACACATCAAAAGAAATGGAAAGACTGAGGAGAACACAAGATGACTCAGTGGCCGCCAGACGTCCCCTCCACTCTCCCGGAGCGAGCATAGACCAAGAGCAATTCAACGCAATGAAAAACCAAGAGAAGACGAGTTACAAATTTCTCGATCCAGATCTGAAAATCCAAACAGGTCTTCTCGACATTTTGGCTTAACATCCGCAGCATTGACAACTCAAGGAAGTTGACGCACGCATCATCAGACTCCCCCACTCGAAAAAAGGCCAATCAAGGATCGATTGGGACTAGAAGGACATGGAGATTTTGTTCCTCAGGTCGCAGCCTTACCATTTCCTCTGCAACAGTTCATCACATTGGAAGACCTCAACAACAAGATCCAGGCCATAAGCTCTGACATCCCAGTCCAAAAATCCGCGCTTGATAGAATCGAGAAAATCCCCATCTCCCCTCATCTCAAAGTTATGCCCATCTCATAAAATTTCCATATTCTAAAATTTATTTAATATGCAGGCCTGGCAGACCCGCTTACCCATGTTTGATACTTCAAAGCCGCAGTTGGGTTATATTCCAAACTCGACCACATGCTGTATAGGCTATTCAACATGAGCCTAAAGGAAGAACCGCTCCGATAGTTCTACACTATCCAAGGGTCTCCATCACCACATTCTACCAGTTATATCATCTTTTTGTATCCAATTACGCTCATGCTAAAGAGCGAGAGATCACTGTCGATTCCTTGTTTTTCTTCGTGCAGGGTGCAAAAGAGATATTGGCAAGCTTTTACAAACGCTTTTTACAGGAAACAAGGAAAATTGGGAACTCAGGCCCTAAAATCCTAGTTTCACCATTCACCTCCGCCCTGCACATTGACTCGAAGGTTCGAGAAGAGCTTACTCTGCACAAGCCGAAAAAAATCACAGAAATGATTGATGTAGTTAATAATTACATCGAATTAGAACGGTCAAAGAAAGATAAGATGAAGAGTTCATCAGCCATCCATTCTTGACAAACATCATTGACCCTATCCCAATGAGCGGTAACTACTGAACCACCCAAGCAACGCGGCAGAAACACATAAAAGTAATAGAAGATGGGACGGTAAACCCGACAGACCAGTCCCAGTTCTGCTGCCAATGACAACGACTCTCTCTGCTCTCTTGCCGATAATAAAGGGTGATGAGTGTTATCGTGCATGACAAACTTTTTCTGATCTCCCCAACAGACCTCTATGTCAGTATCACAATGTGCATAGTCATGAAACTGACAATTTCTACTCTCTCATGTGAATCTTTCATCGTATCCTATTAGCTGGAAGGCATCATAATTATGTCATCGACATCCAAAAGTTTCTCGAAAATGATGCAAAAAATAAAGAAGTTAAAAAAAATCAATTCCAGGGGCAAGCTCGCCACCTGTATATGATCGAGATTGAAAAAGGGAAGAAGAAAAAATAAGGCGATCGGATTACATCTTATTGTAAAATGACCTCCTCGGATAAATTACCAAAACTTTTCCCAAGTTTAAACAAATAGAAACGTCCTTACCATACTACCTTCGTGGACTGTGACACCAACCACGTGAGATACCCTCACGATGACCCTCTTGTTATTATGCTCAAAGTCGAACATGACTACCTACATACGCTTCTCATCAATACCGAAAGCGAAATAGATGTTTTGTTACAAAGAGCAATTGAAGTTCTAAGCCTCACAGATTCCATAAAAGCTTCTACAACAACAATCACTGGCTTCAATGGTTTGAAAGAATCGGCCACAGGGAAAATTATTCTCCCAGTTTAGGCAGGATCGGAAACTACATTCGTAAAATTCCTTGTCATCGATGCTGAGTACAAATATTTGGGAATTTTTGGACGCAGCTGGTTACATTCAATCAAAGCAGTACCCTCTACTTATCATCTAGTATTGCATTTTCTAACAGATCATGAAATCTACGAAATCAAAGGTAGCCAAGAAGTTCCATGTAGGGACCAGATTTTGCAAAGCTCAAAATAACTTAAAATCGATCCTTACACCAAGAACTACTATGACAAGAATTAAATAAGGGATAGCACTTGACACATGAGATTTAGCGTGGAAAACCTGTGATTAGGTAAAAAAACCATGACCTCGAATGGAGGATTTCGTTAAAGTAGTATTATTTCTTGAGAAAGAGAAAATTTGATTACAAGAGTTAATCTAAGACTAGACAGCTAGAGATCAGATAACTGTATGTATTACATTGTCTGTTGACCGTCTTGTTTCCTTTGGAGCTCTGCCCTTTTATAGACTCTGCTCTTAGCTTGACATCGTTCTTGAGCACGTTCTCTTGAAAGTGGGAGTCATGGGCAGTCGAGTGTGTAACTGCTAGCTCGTGGAAGACAGGTGTATGTTGACTTGTTCTGTTTACATATGTTGTGGACGACCCACGTTCTGCTTGAGTTCGTGGTCGATGTGTAACTGTTGACGTGTATGTAATGTGTTTGTTTATGCGTGAGTCTGGTACTGGATAAGATTGAGTCTTCTAGAGCTCGAGGTATAGATGAGATCGAGTGTCCATAGCTCGAGGGATAAGTCCCTATAATCTCCCCCTCGCAACTGACGTCACGTGTGGCTTTAGTTAAGAAAAAACCCTAAACTCGGACCCTGTGATGACGTAAGCGAGAGTTTGAAAACCAAAACGTCTGTATTGATGAGTGTGTTGTCATTATGATGCGTGAGTGTTATGGGCAGACATGTGGTTTTCTCGAGCGGATGACTGTCTTGGGAAACAACGTGTGTTAAATGCGGTATCTCTATAAATAGTGGTCAGATCTGATCGCCGAATAACCTACAACAAATCTTCACTGCAGAGAAAAGCAAATGTTTAGGGGTGAGAAAAAAAAAGAGTTTTTGGATGCGTACCTTTGCAACTTCTTGGTTAAGATGAGGAATCGAGTGTATCATACTCGGTTTTCTTTCATCATGGAGGAACCCCGGATACGTTATTTTGGCTATTAGAGTAGGGAAACTTTCTTTGCTGTTTTGCTGAAGGAGTGTTATTTGAAATATTTCTGGGTATTATGTAGTGTCCGATTTAGCGGCTGAGGTGTATGCGATGCAAAATCTCTGGCCTCTAATGACGTTCTTATTTCTAAGGTAGGAGTTCTCTTCAAGCTCTACTAACTCCGGGTTAGTGGGGATAAGGAGGAAGAGACGGCAGTGGTGGAGGTGGCGTATGGAAGATGGATCGCTTCCTTCAGCACAATCGTCTTTTCTTTTAATTCTTCCTACATAGAAATGAAAAGGAAAGAGGTGTTTGACCTGTTGCAGTCTTACATTTTTCGAGCTGTGGCTGAGGTCTCTCTGGAAGAACAACATTATCTTGGCAACGAGCAAAGAACTAGAGACCTGTCCTCGGGCTCGAGAAATCTATAATATCGAGCTTCTAAAAGTTTAATTATGTAATTGTAAAGCAATGCTGTAGGGGTAGTCCTGTAACGAACTTGTTAGATGAAAATCGAGCGTAATAAAAGAATATTTTGTTTGTGTCTTACTAGCGAAAAGTAGAAATAGTCGAAACGTCATCGAGCTGTAAAATTATGGGAGAAAATAGTTGGTGGGATAACATACCTTATCCTACCTCATAAACGACTCGAGCTTAACAGATGTAAAGATAAAGCTTGAAATGTAAACTTTAGACAACTCATTAAGCACGAAGATAATAGTAAGTAGTTCGAGCCCGGGACGAGTGGGTTATTGAAACTAAAATACAATGCGTATAGTCAATTGAATAAATTAGTCCTGTTAACTGAACAGTATAAAAGTGTGACTTGTTCTTTAAGAAGGTTATTCATAAAAATGGTGAAGACTCGCTCTCAGAGGGTTGTTGAAGCACGTGCGTTGAACGACTTGCGCTTAGCATTCAAGATTGATGAAATAAGGGAAGCTATTTTTGGGTAGCAAGGTTATGATGCAGTTCTGCTCGAGACCCGTGCGAACTATGAGGATATGACTAATGTAGAAAGGGGCGAGGAAATGAACCGCGTGTACTGGTTTGAGTCTATGCGTATCTGCTGGCGGTCTATTGAAGATCGCGAAGAGTTCGTCATGATGATGGCAAGGGAGGAGATCATCAATGAGGATAAGGATATAGCCTCGGGGCTACTGAAAGCTTGTGGTGTCGAAGGGCACATCGGTTGCTTCAAATGCAAGTATCTTGGAGATTGGAGTGATTGACTATTGAATTTTTTAATTTTTGAAATATAACTGCCCGAATTTACTTGAAGAAAACTCTGTTCACGAAAGTAGGCTATGACTAGGACTGCTGTTGAAACAATTTTTTTTGAATTTGTATTGCAAATTAATATTGACGTTAAAGTCAAGGTGTATAAGTAGGGCAAACAAATGAACGTGGAATTTTAAAATAGATAATTCAGAATCATGAGTTTGGGACATTGTGAAAAGAGTGGGACCAAGAGGCTGAGAGATACGCTAAAGTATAATATTTGGTATAATGATGGGAAGGTGGTTTTACCGAAGTGGTACGACATGCCTGACAGGTTCAGACGAGCAGACGGCTTGGTTCAGGAATTGAGGGTTGTTTATTCAAAAACTCAAAACCGCTAGCGGTTCGGGGAAAGGTGTATAAGTACTCCCTCTCCTCCCTCTCCGAATACAAAAAGCTAGAATCAGAAAAGAAGGGTTAGGGAGGTAGAGATCTTAACTGACGATTCCATTACCCCCGAAGGAGGAAAGGATAAGAGGAAAATAGTGTCTAGGAGTCTCTATTACGAACAGCGAGAGGAGGCTGAGATCAAGGAAGTTTTGAAGAAGTTCCAGAAATTGAGCAGACTGGTGCGGACCAACGCTGTAGACTCTCATTCGAGTGTTGAAGGTAAGTCTATCTTTGTGTTTATAAGAGTTTTTGTAAATTTTTTTTGATTGTGTTGGGATAAGAATGTAATCCCCACCCAAACACAAAATAAAAATAATAAGGGGAATAATGACTAAAGGGCGAGAAAAATCGTTGTATGATAATTGTGATTGTTGAAGTGATCTAGTAGTGCGAGCTAATAATTGATATATATGCCTCGACCTATTTGTAGGTTTTGTAGGAACAACTTCTTGTATAGTAGATCCTTTACTGTAGATAAGTATGGTTTTGACCTCCGGTTGTGCAAAGGCTGATGAAGTAGAACTAGTAGGGCATTTATCTCCCGCCATTGGAGTAGGGGACGAGGAGGATATTGTAGCAGAATTGGTAGAATGGCCTCGTTTGAAGGGTTCTCGAGTTGAGTACCCTATGGGTTGTAGTCGATTTAGGGAGTTTTGTAAGGCCAAAAGTAGTGTAGATAGGATCTGGGGGCACGCCTTCGGATATAGGGGTAATTTCTTTTGGACTTGCAGTGTCAGACAAGGAGGGGATTACCTATATTTGCTGCCTGATTTGGCTAAAGAAAAAATGTGCAGGCGTTTAGGAGACGAAGTGTCCTTGGAGTGTGTTTAAGGCGTGGTGAAGGAGAGTCGAAGTAATAGTTTCTATTGTTATTTAGCCCAGTTCGACTATGGGTTAGCGCTGCCTTTGAGTAATTTGGCTAAGAGTGTTATGAATATGATTGGGGCTTGCCCGACGCAGCTAAATTGTAATTTTTGGGAAGTTATCCTTGTATGCGAAACCCTTAATGAGAGATGGGCTGCATCTGGTATTGAGAGTAGGATTACTGCCAAGGATCTTCTGGAGTATTACGCTGTGAAGTACGTTATAACAACTGATGCTGCATATTTTTCTTCTAGTTCTTCATGACCATGCTTCTTCGACCTGTCTTCAGGAGGGTGAGTGTGGAACGACAACCTTTTATGGGTACTTGGTGAATGTCTTCTGCGGTCTGATGAGGAACCCCTGGAACTTAATAATAGAACTATAACAAAGGGTAAGTATACCATTAAAAATTGAACTATCATTTATATGTTGAACTATATTTCTATAGTTGATTTGTATCTTACGTTGCTTATCTTTTATGCAGGAATTAGCTACAAAGTTTCGAGGAAGGAATGCTTCATAGATTCTGTTGCCAAGGAAGGCACTGAGCTCGAGGTTGTCCTTAAAATGTTAGGGATAAATAAGTTCAAAAGGGTAGCTAGTAAGGACGACAAGGTCAGGAGATCTCAAGCGAAGAGGAGAATGTCTGGGAAAACTCCAGGCTCTATGGAAGAGAATATGTTAACTCCTGAACTTAATACTCCTTTGAAGCTTGCGTGGCTTAACGAAATGCCAGATGGGCCAGTAGATATGGCGCTCTGTCCAACACTATTGTAGGGAATCTTGCGAAGAGGGGGTCGCGAAAAGGAGGGCTGCTTCTCATTCTGCTACGTCGGACAGTGTGGACGATAGCAGTAAGAGGAGGAAGGTAACTCCTCCCGCAAAGTCACAGGTGGTGTTAGAGGAAAGCGTTAAGATCGCTGAGGGGGCTGATTTGAGGCCGCGTTTTGAGGTTGAAACCGGTCTCATGGAGGAACAATGCCGAGCTAAAGATCGAGAGAAAGGGGTTACTGTTGTTGAAGATGAATTTAAGAAGGTTAGTAAATATTTGGTTTTTTTTTTGTATTGTTTTGTCGTCTCGAGCTGACTTATTTCTTGTTGTAGTTTGCTCGTGCTCTGAGGGAGGTTCAGATTGGTCTCCAGGATAGGTCTATTGAGCTGGAAAGGAGGTTCTCCCAGCTCGAGGGAGAGAAAAACCAATTTGAAGAGAGCTTGACTCGGGAGAGGGAAGTTTTTCAGTTGGAGCTGGAGAAAGAAAGGGAAGCTGCTGCTCTAAAGCTGAAGGAAGTTAGGGCCGAAAGTGTAGCTGAAGTGGAGCGATTGGTTTCCGCGTTTGCTACTTCTCGGAACAACCTTGCAGGGAAGCTCTACCAGCTGAGGTATACAAAAGCAGAGATTTTGGCATTTCGCAAAGGGAATTATGAGGAGAAAGAAATTGTGGATGAAGAGGAGGTTGAAGAAATGGAGGATGGTCTGAATGTTACTGAAAAGACCGTTGCTGATAATCAGGAAATAATTGATCAGGTTGGATGATCGTGTAATGTAACATCGGTTGTGAAACATGAACTCAAGTTTGTAATATTATACTGCTGTTTGATGCCATCAATGTTTTTCTTATGAAGCTCCCTATTGTAGGAGATAGAAAATTTGTGCCTCAGAGTTGTGGACTTAGAGGGCCTGCTTGAAGTGGAGAAAAACTCTTATGCTCATTTGTAGGTTAGATAATTCAGATAAATTAATAACTAGATGAACATGAATTTAATAGAAGAAGGGATATGTACCTTATAAGTTTGTTCTAGTTCAGGATGTTTGTGTATGTACACTCTGTCTTGCGACCAAAGCTTGTTTCTTAGCCGGTAGGCCAAGGGGGCACTGGCTCTCTTGAGCTTGCAAGTTTTATTTTATGCAAGTTTATCAGTATGCTTTTGTCGTTTTGTTTTCAATTAGGTACTGATATTGTGAGTCCCTGCTTACTGTTATGCAGAAGGAGCTAAATGTTGCTAGAGAGAGAGAAGAGTAAACTCTTTTGTATAATGCCGAGTATGCAGAAGAATATGAGGCTTTGATCTCTCAGTATGAAGATCGATTGGATGATAATGTGAAGCTTTCTCTAAAGCTCGAAGAAGCTAAGAGGAAAGTCGAGGATAAGACTGCAACACTTTTGAGCAAGGATTTGGCTTTGAACCAACTTATCGGCGAACTTGCTGAGTTGAAGGAAAGAGCGGCGTCAGGTTCTCGGCACGATGCTGAGTTAGCCGAATACCGTATTAGAGCATTGAATGATGGGATATCTGATATGAAATGTAACATTCGTGCTCTGAACGAGCAGTTGTTAAAGAGAGAGATCGACCTGGATACTGCACGAACTAACTTGGCTGTGCCTGAGGCCGATTTTGAAAAATTGAGCAGTAGTATTGGGGTCAAAGATTTAGAATTGCGTAACTCTGTACAAATACGTGAAAGTTTGATCGCCAGCTTAGATCGTTTGAAGGATAATTTACGTCGTTTAAAAGAGAGTGAGGTTAAGTGCAGGGCCAATTTAGCAGAGGTTCAAGCCAAGAACAAAAGTTTGGTGGACGATTTGGCAAACGTCTGCAGAAATGTGAGGAGGGTGGTGCAATGTGATAAGGAGATGAATGAAAGAATTAATCAATTCTGTACTCGAATTACGTACACGGGAAATGAAGTATGAGAAGGATCTCAAATTGGAATTGGATAAAAAGGATGGTGAAATTGCTTATGGCGAGGGGAGTCAAGAGATGAAGGAATTCCTTCGTCAAAAAGAAGAGTTAGTTGAGAATATGCGTATTGACCTCACAAATTCTCGGTAGAAGTCAATAGACCTTACGAGGCAGATGAGTGAACTTATTGATCAATTAACAGCAGAATTGGCTAAATCGAAAGTTCGCCGTTTGAGGGATAAAAAGCGTGCTGCTGTTACTCACCAATCCTTTATGGAACTAGTAGTTCATGGGCAAGATAAATGTGACGGTGAAGTTTTGCATCAACGGAAATTAAGCGTTTTGGTTGCATTTTTTGTCGAGAAAATAAAATTTCTGTAGGTTGAGAGGGATTTGATGCAGGATTGCTTTTTTGGGAGGACTTCTGTATGTAAACTCGATATCTTAAGCATAGATCCGATTGGGATTATGGATTGTGGTATTGGGACCACGATGGCTAAAAAGGTAGCTCGAGGGAGAGAAATTGTTGCCGAACGAGTTCCAGAATACATGGCATCCTGGACTTAATTGGGGGGAAGCTTGAGTGCAGCCTCACCTACTCCTGCTGTGGGAGGAAGGTTGACTGCTTTCCCATCAAGAAAATCCAATAGAATTAGAAAGAAGTAGACTTGAATTTTGATAACGAGTAACTTTTGTAATTAGCAGATGTTGATGCTTCAGTGACTGACTGAATTGACCAGTGTTCGATGTAGGCCCTTGAGAGGAGCGTTATAATTTGAAATGTTGATATTGGAAACTAACATTTTCTTCGCCTGCAGTAAATGTTATTCTTTGGTTTGACCCATCGAATTAGAAGAAGTTTGTGGGTGTAGAAGTAAGTATTATCTGTGCTTCAACCCTTAGACTTTTGGGAGGCTTAGCGGCATCGAGCAAGTTTTTTCTCACTCGTGCTTTAGGCTTGTTATCTTCAGGATAAGAGGCTTGTTATGGCCCCCGCCTTCAGATGTATGAGTATCCTCAGGAGTGAGGCTAGTATTATCTATGCCATTACCAATGCTGGATGTTGGAGCTTATCGGCAGCGAGCAAGTTTTTTCATCACTCGTGCTTTAAGCTTGTTATCTTCAGGCTAAGAGGTTCGCTATGGCCCCCGCCTTCGGATGTATGAGTATCCTCAGGAGTTAGGCTAGTATTATCTATACCATTACCAATGTTGGATGTTGGTTATACCTTTAGGTATCGAGCTAGTATGAGCTATTTTAACCCTTGGGTGGAGATGGACGGAGATGAAGTAGAATTGTATAGCTGGGATTCTTGTGATAAAAAAGAGATTTCATTGATTGAAAAAAGTTTGTACATACATTGGAGGTGAAACCTCACGGTGGATTGGGCGTTGCTGAGTGACGGAGGAGCTATTCAGCGTTGATATAGCTTTAATCTTCTTGTATTCCATGGATTTGGAATTTTGTCACCGGCTTCCGTCATGAGATAGTATGAACCCAGACCAGTTCAACCTATGACCATGAAAGGTCATTCCCAGTTTTCTGCTAGTTTCCCAGCATATGGATCTTTTCTGTTATTTGGGATTTCTTGAATGACCCAGTAGCTGATAGCGAATTCTCGAGTGCGAGCTCGTTTGTTGTATGAATTTGCTAGTGTTTGATGATATCGACCAAGATTTGCGATAGCTCGATCTCGTGTCTCATCGATCCAATTGAGGCTGCACGCCAATTCGAACTCATTTTATTTATTTGTGAGCTCGTGGTCTCTTACAGAATGGTGGTACTTTGTTGGGATTACTGCTTCAGTTCCATAGGAAAGTAGAAAATGAGAGCACTGTGTTGACTTCCGGGGAGTAGTTCGATAAGCCCATAAGACGTGAGGTAATTCATGTTTCCAGTTGCCCTTCTTCTGTGACATAAGGCACTTTTTGAGACCATCCACGATGATTTTGTTTGTGATCTCCGCCTTTCCGTTTCCCTGGGGGTAGTACGGGTTTCAATAACAACTGCTTGATCCTGGATAAGTTTATCGATCTGGATAAGTTGCTATTGGCTTCTCGAATGAAATTGACCTCGATAAGTTTGTCGATCTCCTTGTTCACCTCGTCTCTAAGTCTTGTAGATAACCTGCGTTGTTTTTCCTTAACTGCTGTGGCGGCTTTGTGAATATTTAAAATGTTGCAAGACTTTGAGGGGTCTATGCCTGGCATTTCTTGGAAGTTCCATGCGAAAACGTCTTTGTTAGATTGGAGGAAAGAAATAAGAGCTTCTTTCTCTGCTTGAATTAATTTCGTACCAATATAAGTACCTCGGTTAACTCCATCGATCTGGACGTATTCCACGGGCACAGTTGGAGAAGACTGATCATCGAGGTGATCAGCCTTCTGTGATTGTTATGCAGCAATCTGGTCGAGAACTGGCGAGACTGTATTCTCGCAAGCTCGAGAGAGTTTCTGACTTCCTTTGATTTCATAAATACTGCTGTTATGTTTAAAACGGAGTGCTTGGTGGAGCGTGAACGGGATGGCCTCTATATTGTGCAGCCAACAACGTCCTAGTATCCCCAAATACTTTGATTTAGTATTGATGACGTAAAAAATAACGTCTATAGTGGTAGGCCCTGCTGTGATCGGGAGAGTAATCTTCCCAACTCGTACTTCTTTGGACCCATTAAACCCACTGATGTCTGTCTAACTTTGAACGACCTGATCTGAGAGTCACATCTGGTCAATCGTGCTTTGGAAAAGGATCTCGATCCCACTTCCTGTGTCCACCATCATGGTGTGCATTACAAAGTTCCTCATTTTGTGTATAATTACTAGTGCGTCATGATGAGGATACTTCACATGTCTTGTGTTCCATTCTTCAAAGGAGATTCCCTTTCGATGATTGCATGACTCAGGGAGGAGCTTGGCTTCCTTGTCCTGGATGAGAAGGTCACAACGCTCGTCCAACTTCCTCCGCTTGATTTTGTTGGAATTCGAAAACTGATTGATCTCGATCATATTGCTGCAGTAGAGATGATATAGATGCTTCTCCTCTACTTGTTCTGTTGCTTGAGTCACGTCACCTTGTTTCAGATAGCTCCCATCTTTATAGCTAGGAAGATCAATGATGTATTCGAGCATCCTCCCTTCCCTAAAAATGATATCCCGGAGCTTCTTCAAGCCATAACAATTATCGGTGCTGTGGTGCTTAACCTTGTGATATTCGTAATTAGGCCGACCTGCTATTGGATCAAGAGGTCGAGCTGGATGGAAACATTTATCTTTATGGAGAGCAGGATAGATCACGGAAAGCTTGGCATTCAACTTTGGCATGACTGTTTTGGATGGCTTCTGCGACCTCTGATTGTTGTCTCTTCCTGGTTCTGTCTTTGCTCGTTTAGGATCGCTCGAGCTTCGGTTGTAGCTAGAATCTATAAAAGGAACCTTGGTATTGTGGACTGCCTTTACAGGTTTATTCGGTTCGGGCATCATCCGCTCCAGATCGATGTAATTATTGACTTTCTCGATCATATCTTCGAGAGTCCTGGGCTTCTTCTGGTAGAGATACTCTTTAGCTTTACAATTAAACTGTAAAGCATTTGTTAATGCGGACACGGCTATCTTCTGATCTAGATTGTCGACCTTCCGAGCCAGTTCGAGAAACTTCTTGGAGAACTCCTCGAGCTTTTCCCCTTGTGCTTGTTTGAGACTTATAAGAGAATATAAGTTCTTTTATTTTTCCTTGTTGCGGGCATAAGCCTTGATGAAGATTTTCTGTAACTGCTCAAGGTATGAATGGAACCTTCTGGTAAATAGTAGAACCAATAGAGAGGTTCGTCTTGGAGACTGGTGGCGAGGAGCCGGCAAAGGATGTGATTCAGATTAGAATACAAACCCAATGAATCATGGAATTGTTGAATGTGCTGGCCAGGATCGGTTCCTTTGTATTTGATGATCTTGGGTGTATGAAAACCTGTTGGGACATTCATATCAAATAATTCTTTAGCAATTGGACTGCCTTGTAATTTATGTGAGTCATCCCTCGCGTCTAAAGCCGTTGCTTCGATGATCTCCCTGATACGCTGATCCATGAGCTCCTGAGAAATATAATATTGAGGGATAGGAGCTACTGGAACTGCTGAAACTACCGGAACTGCAGGAACTGTTGGAACCGCTTGACGTATGAATCTGGGAACGTGGTTACCTATTTCCTTGCTCATATGTTCAGGAAGAAGAGCTCGGTAAGGAGGTCGTAGGACTTCCTCGGGTTTCTTGGAAGGCCTGCGATCTTTACTGATATCTGTCTGTGCCTCCTGTCTTAAATGAATTGAGACTATCGACACTTGTGGATCCTCACACTGAATCCTGGAAATATCTGTACTACGTACCTCATGTGGCCCTAACCTCTCGTGAACGGAAACCCTTGAGGTCGTTGGTACTGCCTCGCGTTCTCTCAGAGCTGGTGTTGGTTGGCTGCTATGTAATGCTTTCAGAGCTGTTTGAAAAGCTAATATCTGAGCTTCTTGTTTTTTTGTCTCCAAAACTCGAGCTTGACGCTCTAGTTCTGACTCCATATCGTGGAGCTCTCGATCTGCCAATAGCTGGCACTCGAGCTGACTCCGTTTCTCGACTTTGGCAATTAAGCTCGCCTGAAGTTTGACAATCCGATCAGTCCCCCTTGAACTTTCAGGCTAAGCTCCCGAAGATTGACGTGTTTGGACCATAATTACATACAGTTGACTGATGAGTATTTATCGTGGCTCTTAAGTACGTGGAAAAACTGTGTGTTCCCACAGATGGCGCCAAATGTAGGGACCAGATTTCGCAAAGCTCAAAATAGCTTGAAATCGATTCTTACACCAAGAACTACTATGACAAGAATTAAATAAGGGATAACACTTGACACAGAAGATTTAACTTGGAAAGCCTGTGAATAGGTAAAAAAACCACGACCTCGAATGGAGGATTTTGCTAAAGCAGTATTCTTGCTTGAGAGAGAGAGAGATCTGATTACAAGAGTTAATCTAAGACTAGACAGCTAGAGATCAGATAATTGTATGTATTGCATTGTCTATTGACCGTCCTATTTCCTTAGAAGCTCTGCCCTTTTATAGACTCTGCTCTCAGCTTGACATTGTGCTTGAACACGTTCTCCTGAAAGTGGGAGTCATGGGCTGTCGAGTGTGTAACTGCTAGCTCGTGGGAGACAGGTGTATGTTGACTTTTTCTATTTACATCTGTTGTGGACGACCCACGTTTAACTTGAGTTCGTGGTCGATGTGTAACTGTTGACGTCTATGTAACGTGTTTGTTTATGCGTGAGTCTGGTACTGGATAAGATTAAGTCTTCCAGAACTCGAGGTAAAGATGAGATTGAGTATCCATAGCTCGAGGGATAAGTCTCTACATTGCACGTATGTGCAAAAATACCACAACTAACCCTCATTCAACAAAACTTCTCAAGGCATAACAACTACAGGGAGAGGAATCACCCATATTCGAGCTGCATGACACTGAGATGGTCGAATCTGTTAAATTCGATGGTCCAGGACGTACAACTTTCATCGGCTCCAAGCTATCAACCGACAAAAAAGAAGCCATGACCCAACTACTTAAGAAAAACATCGACATCTTTGCCTGAACTTTCCAAGAATTGCCTGGCATCGATCCATCAATCCCATGCCACCGACTAAACCTCCTTCCAAACTGTAAAGCTATCATTAAAAAACAATAGAATTTAGCTCCCCGCCTCCGTGATGCAGTAAACAAAGAGATTGCTAAAGTCCTTCGGGTGTGATTTATTCGGGAAGCTAAGTATCTAAAGTGGGTTTCTAATATCATAGCAGTACCGAAGAAAAATAGAAAGATTAGGGTCTGTGTTGACTTCACAGAACCCAACAAGTTCATACCCAAGGACAGTTTTCCGCTACCACTAATTCCGCAACTTCTTGACTCTCTCGCAGGACATAAATTTTTTTCTATGATGGATATAGCCTCTGACTACAAGCAGGTTCCTCTTGCCGAAGAAGATCAGGAAAAAATATCCTTCATTACCGAAAGAGGACTCTACTATTATGCAGTAATGCCTTTTGGGTTAAAGAATATAGGAGCTACTTACAAAAGACTTGTGACTAAAAATTTTAAAGATCATCTCGACACAATTATGGAAGTCTACATCGACGATATGATTTACAAAAGCTTTAAACGCGAAGATCACTCTAGCATTCTCCAAACCATCTTCGATATCCTTTGTAAATACTAGATGAAGTTTAACCCAGAGAAATACCAATTTGAAGTCGCATCTGGTAAATTTCTGGGATACCTCGCCAGCAAAAGAGGGATTGAAATTGATCCTGCGCAAATCAAAGTGCCATCTTCGCGAACGAAAAAAGATGTCTAAAAATTTACAGGCAAAATTGCCGCTCTTCATAGATTCATCTCAAAGTCATCTGATCGATGCAAACTTCTTTACCTCATTTTTCATGGCAATCCCACTCCTTTTTCAAACAAACAATGAAAGGAAATCATTTGGACTCCTGACTGTGAGTTAGCCTTCTAAGATCTTAAACAATACTTGTGGCGTCCTCTTATAATGAGAATTCTAGTTGATGGCGAATTACTTAAAATGTACTTATCCACGACTGAAGACTCAATTAGTTCTGTCCTTATTCGTGAAGATGGCGGAGTAGAAAAACCAATCTACTTCATCAACAAAATACTCATGCGTGCTGAAAAAAGATGGACAGCGATAGAAAGATAACTACTCGCCTTGGTCTATAGTTCTTAAAAGCTTTGTCCTTTCTTTCTGGATCATCGCATCAAAATCATCACCAAGTACCCTCTCAAACAGGTACTTTCTAAGAAAGAAAAATCTCGAAGAATCCCACAATGGTCTATTTTCCTTGGCGAATAGGACATTTCTTTCAATCCCCAAATATCTGTCAAGGGACAAGCAGTGTCTAATTTTTTGGCAGCCTATCCAGTCGAAGACCCCGATTGGGTAGAACTTGAAGAAATCTTTACAGATGACTCCATAACAAAGCCAGACTTATGGTCCAAAAGCATAGGTTTACGACTTTTTACAAATGGATTAGTTGGACCACAAGGATCCAGGATTGGCATCGTCTTCATTATACCCTCCAACCATCGCATCGAGAAAGCAATCAAATTAAACTTCTATGCCACAAATAATGAGACCGAATATGAAGGAATCTTACGCGGTCTCGATCTTGCACTCGCACTCGGAGCGGACGAATTGACTGTCTACGTCGATTCTTTACTCGTAGCAAATCATTACAACAAGACATTCAAAATAATGGGAAAAATGGTTGATTACGCAGCTCTGGTATAGGAAAAGATGCAAAAATTCAAACACGCAACAATCTCTTACCTACCTCGACAAGAAAACTGGCATGCCAACGCCTTAGCTTATATCGCTGCCATGCTGGGAGACAGTGAAAAAATATCTTTGGAAATCAAAATCATCGAGCATTCTAGTCTCGATATATTATCAACACTCCAAATTACCATTACTGAAGACGACGACCCTGCAGACTGATGAAAACTGTTTTATGCCTACCTCAACTCCAACATTCTCCCAGATGAAAAAGATGAAGCTCGTTCACTTTTGGTAAAATGCCCAAGATTTATAGTTCAAGGAAAAGCCCTCTACCGTATCACTAGAGGAGGACCACTTATCGAATGTATATCGTAAAAATAAGCTCATATCAAAATCCGAGAACTTTACAAAGGTATCTGCGGCACACATGTTTCAGGAAGATCATTAGCCCAAAGCGCATTCACGCAAGGATTATACTGACCCAAGATGAGACAAGACTACAATGAATTTGAGCGTAAATACTTCAAATGCCAAATCCATGCTCAAGACATCAAAAGTTTAGCCCTCGACTTGCATATTAGCAATGTCCTCTGGCCATTCAAACGATGGGGAATCGACATCATTAGACCTTTCTACCCAGCATTGGGAAACTGAAAATTTGTCCTAGTCACCACTGATTACTTTACCAAATAGGTTGAAGCAGTTCCCCGATGCCATACCGATGAGAATGAGGTCATCAAGTTCCTTTGGAAGCATATCATCACCAGGTTTGGCTGCCCACAAATGATACTCTCCGATACCGGCAAGAAATTTATCAGCATAAAAGTACTTGCTTTCTTCCATAAGTACAAAATCACGCTATCAACATCCACATCATACTATCCTCAAGGTAACGGACAAGCTGAAGCCATTAACAAAAGCATCAATTCAGGTTTACGCAAATGTCTCGACAATAAAAAAGGAAGATGGGTCGATGAACTACTCAGTGTTCTCTGGGTCTACCGAACCAATCCTTGAGTTTCAACAGGATGCACTCCATTCATGATGGCTTTCGGTGCCGAAGTAGTCATACCTTTTAACCTTGATCTACCAAGTACCCGAAGGAAAATTCTAGATGAAGACAATAAAATCGGTTTCCTCTGCAACCTCAATTGGATCAAAGAAACCCGTGATAAGGCCATTGTAAATTTGGGACGATACCATGACACATTGAAAAAAACATACAACAAAAAAGTTTAAAAGCGGAAATTTGGTATTGGAAACCTTGTCCCATGACGGACCCAAGATAGTACTCATCCTCGAAATTCTAGAAAGTTATTAAAAACTAGGAAGGGCTATACATTGTCAGCGACAAAATAGATAGTGGAACTTATTGGCTGATGACTGAAGATAAAATACAGCTCAAATATCCATAGTATACTGCCTAACTAAAACTATTTTACAGATAATCACTGTAACTGTCTTATCGATTCTAATAAACATTCTTTTCTTTTAAATTGCTCTTTACTTTTGACTTGATCTCGATCCATACTTCACAAGTATGGATTAGACAATCGATCATCTTTACTATTTTGATTTGATCTCGATCCATACTTGACAAGTATGCATCAGACAAGCAAAATCCTTACTATTTTAATTTGATCTCAATCCATACTTGACAAGTATGCATCAGACAAACAAAATCCTTATTATTTTGATTTGATCTAGATTCAAACTTGACAAGTATGCATCAGACAAACAATCATCCTTACTATTTTGATTTGATCTCGATCCATACTTGACAAACATGCATTAGGCAAACAATCATCCTTAATATCTTGACCTGATCTCGATCCATACTTTCTAAGTACGCATTCAGACTGCCATTCCATTTGATGTGAACACTATCCAACTACAGAATATTCTACTTTGCATTCCTTACTTATCGAACGAAATCTCAAAATAGCTCTTGTTCTTCTTAAAATTCAGATACCCATATAAGGATACACATTTGGTACTCATTCCTATTACTTGCCATTGCATGGCCATCATTCATAAATCATGCAAACAAGCGTTCCCTACTTATCTGCTAACATCTCTAATCACATTCGATAATACAACTTTGTCGAATCTACTTCTTAGCATTATCTACCAATCACATGCAGTAAGTTTTCGCAATAAATTTTTTCCAAATAAAAATATTCATCGCACGCTACAATGATTAAAATTGGTTATGTCCCACTGACCATTTTTACATACCTCCATTAAAATATTACTGCTTACACAAATGTTTTACACTACAGGGGGATATTTCACTTCATTCGCATTCAGAGCCCCTTCGGGTACCTATACACCTGCTAACTCCCAGGAAGCACAGTCTCATCTTCCATCATCACATCATCAATGACTTCCGTCCCGCCACAAACTTCAGGAATCTCTGAAACTTCATTTTCGGAGCTTGAATCATCAAAGACAACCCTACCAGATTTCGCTAAACCTTTGAAGAAATTTTTCCTAACCTCCAGCTCCGCATACTACCCAGCAAAATGTACCCTCACTTCTTTACATTTTTCCAACTTCTCTACATTCATCTGAACCCTAACCTCATTAAGAAGCCTTCCCTGCTCTAGCCCTAACTTCATTCTCAGACTCTTTGATAAATTTGTTCTTCGAAGTCTCACCACTCCCTTTCTTCTTTGAAAGCATACTTCCAGCACCCCGTGGAGGACGCCCATCCACCACAACAACTGGTTTAATGGTACTATCCACCTCCTCCGTTGTCGACTGTCGAGTAGTCATCTTATGAGGAAGCAACGGAGGAACACCAGAGCTCGCCACCCTTTTCTTCTTATTCTTTCCCAAATATTCTCTAAACATTACATCTATCTCTGTATTAGTATTATACCCGGCCAACGAAGGATTTTCCAGTGGCAAACTAGCCTCTGCAGCCCTCTTGTTTTTCGCCAATATCTTTCCATTGATAATAGATACCTCAACACCTTTACCCCTCGAGCTCTTTATACATGCCTCTTGAAATAAGGTGCTCACACGATCTTGGTCGACGATCAGATTATCGACCCTACCAAAGAAATTTTTCCTGGCCCTATACGGCTCTTCCTTAACTTCCAAATTCCTGTCGACCTCTTTCAAAGCTACAAACACATAAACATAGTTTGAAACAATTAACATCACATTTAACACTACGAACATCGGCAATTACAATTACCTAACCACAAACCTAAGTGAAAGGTCTTTCTTTTTAGGGGCTCCCCGAGGTCGTTCTTGTCAAACTTATAGTTTATGGAGACAAGTAGGCATTCATCGGTGTATCGCCCCCCAGTTGACACCATATCGTAAAACAACAGTCTTTTCAGAAACCTCGCCAAGTAATGGTAGCCTAACTTCTTCGGTTTGTTTTGAGTGTGTAGTACACACATAAATTATTAACTGTTATCAACTCATTACAACAAATATAACCTTTTATGTCATTTTAATAATGTCATTTATATGAAAAATGACATAGTAAGTCCAAATTTATGTTTTATTCCCGTGAGATGACGAATTAGTTTACTCTAGCAAGTTATTTCCCCAAATAATGACTTAATTTCTCTTTCACGTTAGTTTTTTCAATGACTTGAAAACATATGTGATGACATTAAAGTTGTTTTTTGCTTAATTGATGTTGATTAGTTTTACGTAGATTCGCGTGGGAGGTTAAAACTGAAGGGATTAGAGATTATAAACTTGAGCATTTTTTTAAGCCTAAACAAAAAATAATCTCTCCTCCTTCTCTGCTCTAACAACCCTAATTTACTTGAGCAATCTTCAATCGGCTGAAATGAAATCTCCTCAGGCAAATCCTTGGTTACAATTCTTTCCCTAAAACTCCATCCCCATCTCCCCTCTTTGGTTTTAAAAAATTCTAGAAAGAATTCGAGCCAGCGAACATAGATTGGAAGAACATAAAGTTTGTAATCATCGAAGATGGCATCTATGATCACATCAACGTCCCCAATTGGATTGATTTTTCCCTCTTGAAGGCTTAATCGACGATAGCGATAAAACTTTGTTCTTCTCGATAACTGGTAATTCCCAATCTCTTAAACTCAACTCCCTTTAATCCCCATCTCCCAGAATTTCATAATTTCTCATAATTCATCTATAAAGTTTGATTCTTGATATAAAAACTAAATTACCTCTCTTTTTCAGATTGTTGGCAACCCAAGACCATCGAAGACTTGAGGTCTCCTGAAATTCTTCCATTGGGAAATCGTAATTGCATGTAATGAAACCGATCGTAATTTGGATCAATTTATGTTCAGTAATTCACCTTAATTTTTGCGATTTTTGTGTTGTTTAGAGATGCTAGATTGAAGAGAAGGGTACAAATTTTAGTACCCAATAAAGAAGACATCGAGAAAGAGAACCCAAATTTGTTCACCACTTTTCGGAATCGCAATCATAAGAAACCATTGAAGAATAAATCGGCGGTGGTGACGCAAACAACAAAAAATATTGTAAGTCTCTTCACCTTACTACCACAAAAACCCTCACAACATAATGCCCACCATCCTCACCACCATAAGAAGCAAACCAGTTATCCCTCAAGCCCTATATATCCATACACATATACCTAAAACACCCAATTTTATTTATGCCAATTTTTTCAATTAGGTTTCTAAAATCTAATTATATTGATACTAGAGATTCAAATTTTGTTATTGATCTAGCATTTGCTTTATGTGTCGATGGGAAGGGACATTCACGTAGTTTATGGAGGTGGGAGTGCTGTGATAGCGGGGTTTGCCTTTATGATGGTCGTAGGAGAAATTTCTCCTAAAAACTTTTGGTGTTGTTTTAACATGGACAACATATAGGTTCAATTACCTGGTTTCTCTAAAATAGAATGGAGGGAATGCTCTGGATAAAGTTTTATGAAACTCCAAGATTCTTGGGTTCAACATAAAACTGGTGACTCAAATGTAGCTTATCCAGTTGCACACTAATATTACATTTTTTATGGATTTGGTGTTGCCGTTTCTGTACCATATCTTCATTCTGAGGTGAGTTATTTTCATTGTTACTTCTTAATATATTTATGTATATTGATATTGGTTTATTCATGAAATATGAGCCTAGGAATATTAATCTCTTGTGATGGTTTCTCATGCTCATTTTATCTATTTTCCTGTTAATCAAATCCCTATAAGTTCTACCTTTTTTATTTTATTTTATTCTTATTTTTTTTGAAAGCATTCCATAATTTCCTTTTAACAAAGCCTTATACAGCTTCCTAATATCCATTTATGTATGTCAATATGACGCATTTGTAAGGAGTTTTAGTAATAGAAACATAAAACTGAAAGCTGGTTTAACTACAGTATACACCAGACTATTAATACTAAAACAACTAAGAAAATCACTACAACAAATATGGGCTGCAATGTTACTCAATTAATGCCATTTTTTTGTAAAAGTGACATAATAGGGCATGCTTCTGTTGGTTTTCTCGTCTGTAAACGTACTCCGTGTGCTTACCACATCACTTTCCAAATAAAAAATGTTATTTAAGTATTACCTTGCATACAACATCATTTCTACTAACGACTTGAATTAAAAATGTGGTTTAGGTAGATATTTACGTCATTAGTTGGATATTAACATGGTTGGGGGTCAATTATACACGTACGAAGTGAAGGTTGGATGGGTTCTTGGTTTCTAGTACACAACTGAAAGAAAATAACATTCAATCACTATAATTAGAGTTCTTCATGAATAGATAACCTGTGATCCTAATTGAAGAAATCGCTAAAGATCGAGGGTGTTATGGAGATATTCTTTATCTATTGTGTACCTTTTATAACCCCAATCTGTAATCAAATGGCTATATTTTAATTTGGTAAGTACATTTCTTAAATTTTTGTTAAAATTATAGTCAATTCGATTAGGGTTTATTGCCTAGTTTATCCAATTGAAGAATAAGAGGGATTTTGCTGACCTATAAGAGGAATTCAAATCTACCATATTAATGAATCTTATGTTTTATTACATGAGAGAAGTCAGTACAACCCTAATTTAAGATTAAAGCGTTCTCTAAATCCTTACAAAAATCTACTTCATGCTTTAAAGTTTCAATTTCAGGATTCTCCGGCTTGAATCGGTAAAGATGAAAGCATGGAAGCAGGTAAGCAAAATCCTCAATTTTGTTTTGTTTTTTTTTTCATTTAATTGAAATTCCTAGTTTATGAATGATGAACTTTATTTTATTTTATTTTTGCTAATTTTATAGTGTTACGTTCTGAACAGGTAATTTTGTTTATAGGGGATACTTGATTTTCTTCCAATTATGTTATTAGTGCTTAAGGGCTAGGTTTTATGTGCTTTGGATAAGAAAGCATAGTGCACTATTTGCTTGCTTTCGGAACCATAGATTTCATACTTAGATCGTTTATGTTAATTAGAACACCTTTTCTTAGACCTAATCAAAGATTGAGACATTGGTACAGGTAAGAAATTTCCCAATTAATTTCCCCTTAAATTTTCTTGAAGATTTGGCTGATTTTGATTTCTTTCATCAAAAAGGGTTTTGATTTTGATGCTTAATTAAAAAATTGGCACTTTTTAGTTGTATTCCAATATATATAACCTAAAAATATCGGATTTTTTCTTGCATTCTGTCATATTAGAATTAAGAGATTGAGTTTTATGATGGGTATACGATTATTGGCAGTTGTAGTGATGCTTATGGATTGATATTTGGATTCATAAATTGGTTATTCTCTTGAAGGAATTAGATTTATTAAAAATGAAGGTTTTGGGTATTTTCTTTGGATAATAGATTTTGGGTCATTCCTTGTGAGGGAAATTGGCGTAAGTACTCCAATTAATTATTCTCTTTCAAAGTTATTCACAACCCTTGATCTCACGGCCCAACCCGGGACCGCCTCTATAGTGCCTGGAGTGCAGCAGAATAAGGGACCGTGTGGCATACACGGACGCGCGGTCGGCGTGTACCAGCCATCTTCACGGGCGCGGCGCGCCAGTGGCATACAACCTACGGATGCTAGAGCGACATCCGGATAATCCTGGATACTCGTGAGGGGTTATCGAATATGTATTTGGTATAGGCAACAACGCTGAAGGTTCCCTCAATAATCCCTACAGCGTAATCTCTCGCGACGCGCGCGAGGTACGGAAAGCACACCTGTCCTGTAGCGGATCAGGGTAGCTCAATATGCCGGCTTCCACATAAGGAACTCATATCTCAAGGAGCGACGAGCCTGGACTATTTATATTGTCCATCTGTAAGGGGCGGTGCGTCTCGGATAGCCCGCGGGGCATAGCGGCGCCATATAAAGCCCTTTATTGAAAACCGGCCCGCATTACGAGGCAATGTCCCCTAGTCTTCCCTAGGCCTAGGAGAACTCATAATTATCCCTTGTAGATAGTCCATGAGCCGAGGTCCTTGATGACCAAGCATTAAAGCTGTTTTAGTCATGGGGATGATCGGACCAAGGTTCCTCCTTAATATAGCTACTAACTGAATAGTCAATTTCCAAAAGGAAACGTTAAAACATGAGACGAAGCGTACTAGACCTTTTCGCCCCCTAAACTGAATCCGATTGCGACGAAACTTGGCATGGAGCTATATTAGGATATAGAGAACAAATACATTCGGACAGAACTCAAAACGCTCGGGTGGATTTTGCCGGCGTTCGGTAGGTCGTCACACTTGAAATGCCTTAATATTCTCCAAATTATTGGATTCCATTGGGACAAGGTGAGGGAGTTGCCTCCGACAGCATAAGTAATGGCTTTGGTCAAGGAAAACTGAAATCGGGATGTTTAGATGTAGGGTTAATTTTATGGGTACTCAAGGTAATCCGAAATATATCAAAGAAATATTTCTGAAATTCCTCGATTGTGGTTTCAATTTTACGTGATTGTACATATTTTGGGTACATAATTGACATTATGGTATGATTGAGGTTTAAAAAGGTGGTAAGTGTTTAGGGAGGCAGATGGTGGCGTGAGGTTAAAGTCCCCCTTCTTTCTATGCACATTTGGGACTCTTCTTGCATGCTTCAGCGCTTGGCACTTCGACGTACGCAAGTCCTTGCCCTTCTCTCTCTCTCTTAGGTGGAGAGGCTCCAACTATCAATAATAGCAAGCTCCTCTTTCTTTGCTAGACTATAGACATGACTTGTGACGGATTTTTCTGTCAACAAGCTTTTGCCTGCCTTCTACGCTTTATCCAACGCTAGTTTACCTTCTATGTCTTTTCGAAGGCTAACGAGTGGAGTAGAGTGGCTCTAGTTTACCTTCTATGTTTTATGCTTTTTCGATGGCTAACGAGTACTGCTTTTTTGAACTCAACTTGCCACTTCGATTCCTCCTTCAACTTGCATACGGTAATTTAGATCTTGGACTCTGCAACTCAGGGTTTTTTGTATTAAAAAAAGATGACAGGATGAGCCCAAAAGGTTCAGACGTAGCGTAGGTTAGGGCTCTGCTCGGGATACTTTTTTGGTCTTTTACTCTAGTACTAGACAAGGCAGGATGTATGGGTAAGGTGTATCAAAGATAAGGCTTCCTAATCCACAAACACCTAGGAAACCTCGTGAGCCACTATTTATAATTTAGATAGAGACCCACAATCATTGCGTATACAAGATAGACCACCAGATAAGATTTACTTGTTTTAAACCTAGGCTACCTCATATTACTGCTAGATGAGTAATTCTTGCATTCATCATACGATTCTCTCGTGTTACTGCTAAATGAGTGATTCTTGCATTCATCGTATGACTCTCTCAACTTCAATGTCAACTGGGCATTTTCTTTCTTGCTGGCTTAAAAAAGTGGATTTCTAGTCTTTGGCCCCGCGAAGTAATGACCTAGAGGGGATGGGCACCCATAGGTATGAGCGCTAGCTGTGGTAGGTGGTTATGCAAATCTCATATTCCTGCAGGCTCTCTCACCAGTCTACAACCTTCCGCGGTGGCACATCTAGGGTGATATCAAGAACGACTGAAAGAAAAAGCGCTTCCTAAAGCAAGGCACACACCTCCCTTTTCGCTATAACAAAGATATTCAAATTAAATTTTACATACGTCAGTAATTGTTGAGGCACTTTGTGAGGTTTAAGTCTCACTATGAAAAGCTTCTTGTGGTTGATGCGCTTTATGAGCCGTATGCCGCAGTACATTTTTTTTAACCATGGTATGACAAACTTGTTTGGTTTACTTGACACTTAATATGCATTTTCCAGAGCCAATAAGTGGTTCTCTGTAAAATAATTCCGAGCTTCCTCCATCTCTTAAATTAATTAGCTTCTCAATCTATTAGAAGTGCTTTTTGGATTTTCTGTTATTTCCTACCGTAACCAATTTATGAAATGCTTAAGATCATCCTATTGTCATGTTCACTTTCTTATACTTTTCTTTGACTAGTTCTTTGAAATGCATGACTGTGTGCAGTGCACATACATGACCTGTTCATTGTGGAAAGCCAATACTGAAAGCTACTGTACCTTCCCTCTGCTTCGTCCATTTTCAAAAGGCTCAGAAACATGTAGCAAGGGCTCTAAAGAAAGCAGGTTTTCATATGATTGTGGTCAGCTACCACTACATACAAAATTGAAACATTTACAATTAGCTAGATCCTACATGTGGTTTACAGTACACCGCAACTACTTCACAACTCTATTATACTCTCTTAACAACTCTATACTTCATTAAAATCCATTACTCTCTACAACTCTAAAACTTTGCTAATGACTTATACTAGTTATTATCCTACTCTATGAAATATTATAACTATGATACAACAGAAACCCTTTAAAGCTCTCTATTTAATCTAGATCACTTTAGCACTCTCTGGGATCTTCTAGGAATCTCTTGCTTTACCAACACAAGGTGGCAGGAAAAGCGCCCAGGGTTCGCCACTGCAGTGAACTACCAAGCCTATATGGTGATACTATAGGAGCTATCTTTTTCTTTTTCCAAATCAATGGAAAAATTTAATGGCTGACATTCGTACACCAAACAAAGCCAAACCTGAAAAGGCTTCTTTTTATAAAATCGTTTTAGTAATGATATTTCTTTTTTTAATTGTAATTTATTCCTTGTAAGTATTACTTTACTGTAACATTTCTTCTCTCAGTGAAAGCAGGTCATAAAAGAAAAGAAATCAGACAAACCTGTGAGGGAGGGTTATGTCTGTGGAGCATGTGGTCAGGTATGTGAACTCTTAACAAATTGTGCATAAGTAATGTCATATTAATTTTTTTTCTAAGTGAGAGAAATTTATTGCAGAAAAACTCAAATCTTACAAGAGGCTAGCTATAGCCAGATTAAAAAGAGCAAACAAAGAAAAGCTAACAAAATCTAAAATATTCTTGCATGGATACTTTAATTTTTTTTAAGAAAAGCAGGTCTTCCCATACCAATCTCGCACAAGTCGTCCTGTAGATTAGCTCCCCACTTTGAAAGATCATCAACACTGAAGTTAGTCTCTTTCCAGTTGGCAGAGATTCTAATTTGCTTCATATTCCATTTTGCATTCTCCCAGTCAGCTTCCAAGACCCAAGGAATATTGTCTGAGTTGAAAGGCTCCACTGCACACTTGGAGTCTGATTCTATCCAAGCAATTAGCAAACCATTGGGAGTAGCTGATTCAACCCCCCCCTTGAATAATAGCCTTACATTCAGCCGTGTAGTTGGTAACCAGCCCTAGGCCTTTTGAAAGAGTACCAAGCACCTTACCATCACTGTCTCTGAAGATGCTGCCAATACCTCCTTTACCAGGATTACCTCTAGCTGCTCCATCTGTATTGATCTTAATCTCTCCTTGCTGAGGAAGCTCTCAAAAATACGATTTAACCACTATATGTTTACTAGGATGAATAGGCACGCCAAGGCTGTAAAGAATGCCCAGGTCAGACTGACTGCTGAGCATGTATCCATTAGATAAAAAAGCATTTTCGTGAATTTTCTTGTTCCATTTTCTCTTTTCCTTGTCTAAAGTGAAAATTTGCTCTTCAAATATTCTTTTGTTGCGAGCGTGCCAAATCAGATTTATCCCGCCCCATATTGCCCCAATCCAAAGATCTTTAAGATAGGGGATTATCATATCTCCAACCTCGAGGAGACTTTTAAGATTTATCTCCAGAATCCTAACTTTGAACAAGTCTTCAAGCCAGTTCCATAAGCAAGAGCTGAAGGCACATTCCCAAAACAAATGTTTGATCGATTCAGAACTGTTGTTACATATGCAGCATCTGGAAACCAAAGCAATGCCTTTCTTTTTAATATTATCATCAGAAGGAATCTTCCCATGACACAATCTCCAGCTCCACATTGAGAGTCTAGGATGGATAACCCTTCTAAAGAGATACTTGTATCACCATATTGGTCGACGTTTATTTCTGATGGAATCAAAAGCTCCTTTGACTGAAAAGTTGCCCACAAGATCTTGTTTCCACACCCTCCTATCTATCTTGTTTTTGCTAATCTTGATGTTATGGATGTCCACTCCAAATCTGTGAAAAATCTGCTGAAGATTATTGGGTATAGACCATCTGCCCTCAGTAATAATATAGCTCACCTTAGCATGCAGGTTTGTCCAGGGAATGCCATCGCTGTTAATTATGTCTTTAAGTAAAAGAGGAGAACACCAATTGTCACGCCAAAGATCAATGCAATCCCTATCCCTAATCACCCAACCCGAATGAGCAAGAACATCCTCAAGAGCTCCTCTAATACCTGTCCAAATTGAAGATCCTTTGGTGATAGTGGAGAGGCTGCCAGATTTAGCAATAAATTTAGCTTGCATAAATTCAGACCACTCGTCTTTTGGGTTAAGAAAGTTCCAAGTAAGTTTAATCATCAGAGATTGGTTAATCTCCTTTAATCTTCTTAAGTCAATATCACCTTTATTTAAAGGTTTACACACCTTATCCCAGGCCAGAACACAAACTTTCTTAGAGTCAGGTTCCCCAGACCATAGAAAGTTCTGAATAACTCTTTCACCCTCTTTAATCACAGAAACAAGCCATTTGTAGATACCCATGCTGAATAAAGAAATGCTACTCAAAACTGATTGGATTGACACCGCCCTCCCTTGTAGAGATAACAAACTACCAGCCCAGCCTGTAGCTTGTTTTCTAATCATATCTACCAGGGGTCTCAGAATCTCCTTTGTCACTCTCCCTTGAACCAGAAGTATGCCAAGATAAGTTGCAGGCAGACAACCTTCATCAAAATCAAAGATATATCTTTAACTTTTTGTTTCTAATCATTGTTCATAGCCCCCAAGTAAAGCTTACTCTTCTCAGTACTGAAGATCTGCCCAGAAGTCTCCTGGTACATCTCAAGACATTTGCTAAGGTGTTTCAGCCCCTTTGTTCTACCATTTGCAAAGACAAAAATATCATCAGCAAAGAGTAGGTGAGAGGGAGCCATAACTCCCTTGGTGATCACCATAGGAAGCACCTTCTGACTACTTCTTAACTTATATAAGCCTTTACTAAGGACCTCCTCTGCAATAGAAAAGAGGATTGGGGATAAGGGATCACCTTGTCTTAGCCCCTACCAGTTTGAAAGAAACCACAGGGGCCACCATTCACGAGAATAAACACGAACCCACTGTGCAGAAGTAATCTAATCCAATTATAGCATTTGTGATGGAATCCCATTTTTTTCAAGATCTGAAATAAGAAGTCCCAGCTTAAGGTGTCTAAGGCTTGTGCAATGTCGAGCTTAATCCCCACATTCCCACTAAATCTTTTATTCCGAAGTTCATTGATCATTTCCTAGGCGAGGCCAATATTACTGTGAATATTTCTACCATTAATAAAACCACATTGCTCATTAGAGATGATTCGAGGCAAAAGCCAAAAGATCCTGGATGCCAAGATTTTAGAGATAACTTTAACCAAAAAATTACCCATGCAGATAGGTCGAAATTGTCTCAACTTAGAAGCATTCTTGACTTTAGGGGAAAGAATAATGAAGTTTGAAATAAAACCTCTAGGCAAGGAGGTGTCAATAAAAAAGGACCGAACAACATTCACCACATCCAGCCCCTCAATCCCTCAGCAGACTTGAAAGAATCTCCCTGAAAATCCATTAGGGCCTGGAGAGCTATTTGGATTCAGAGCAAAGATATACTTTCTAATCTCATCTCCATCAGGGATACCAATCAGGCCAGCATTATCCTCTGTAGTGATGACATTTGTAACCTGGCCGAAAACCAAATCAATCTTTGGGTGGCCTTTGAAGGCAAATTTCTCAGAGAAGAAGCTAACAATGTGATCCTTGATCTCATCTTGATCCTCAAGAATTCTTCCATCCTCAGTCTGAATAGCATGGATAAGACTTTTATTCCTTTTTATTCGAGCAAGGGCATGGAAATAAGATGTGTTACGGTCTCCTCATTTCAGCCAGTTCACTCGAGCTTTCTGTCTCCAAAGCTCTTCATCATTATTAACAACATTATTAAGCAGTTGATTAGCATTAACCACTTCTATAGCAATGTTATCATTTTTTACATCATTGTCAAGCTGCTGTTGAAGCATCTCTACTCTGCCAGAGAGCTCATAAATGTGTCTTCTACTATTACCAAAAATCAGTCTATTCCACTCCTTCAACTTACTTTTCAGCCTTCTCAATTTGCTGCCAATTTGAAAAAGAGGGTCTCCCTCCAGAGGCTGATCCCAACTCTCTAAAAGGAGTATTGGAAGGCTTTGCAATCATCAAGTTCCAGCGAGTTGACTATAGCCCACACCTTATATTTCCAGCCAAAAAAAAGATTCGACCAGGCCTGATTGTACAACATTCTATCAAGTTTGCAGAGAATCCTGTTATTCTCTATTTGTCCATTACACCAAGTATAATCAAAGCCAGAAGAATTTGTCTCCAGTAAACATGAATTATTCACAAAATCTTGAAATTTTGCCGAGGCATTCCATCTCACATCCCTGCCATCTTTATTTTCTCCACCCCTAACCACAACATTAAAATAACCCACCACTAGCCATGGTAGGTTTGTAGTTCCAATCACAGAAAGATCCCTCCAAAGATCCCTTCTTCTAATGTAGGAACAATCAGCATGAATAAAAGAGGCCATCACATTCTCAAACAAAATAGTTATATGTTGTTTGGAATAGGCCAAGACAATAGGTTTAGGAAGCTCTTTATGCCAAGGCACCCAAATATTTGGATTGCTTAACCCATTATCAAAAAAGATAACCTCTCGATCCATCGAAAGAAGATTCATTCTGCGCAATTTATTCTCATCTAGCTGAACTTTAGGCTCAACAATGAAGAACAAGTCTGGGGAATGTTTTTCATCAAATCTTTAAGATAATAAGAGATATTTGAGTTAGCAATACCTCTATTATTCCAATAAAGGATCTGCATCACAACCTTCTATTAGTTTGCCTCCTTTTCTACTACTTTGTAACTGGTAGGTTACTAGCTTTGGACTTGTTTTTTCAAAAAAATTTCTACTCAAAAAATTATTCCACTCCTCAGCTTCATAAGCCACTTCATCCGAGTACCCTTTGTCATGGTTCGAGCTGTATTTAGATGCATGGCTCTCATTCCCAGAACTATCCTCCACCTCCACTCCTTCAGCATTAATCTGATTAGTACTATCTCTTTCTTCTACCATATCAGCCCAGGACTTCTTAACCAGGCTTGATTCTCTATCCACTTCCCTAGATTTGTTCGAGCCATCCCAGTTTCTTATAGTTCTGTCTCACATTTCTACCACTCCTTTATAGCTTTTGTGCATCGGAGTAGGCTGATTTAGTGAAGGAGTTTTGTCAACGATGGGCTCTTTTAGTTTATCATCCATCTTCTGACTTTCTGCAACTTTCTCTTTCTCTTCCCGTTCATTCTTATTTGGCCTCTTCCTATTTTTCTACTTCTTTTTGGGTTCCTTATCAGCCTCGCTTTGAACCACTTTTTCCTGTTTAATTTCTTTCTCCGCGTCTCTACATTCAGACACTAAGTGACCCACAACCTTGCAATGTGAATAGATCTTAGGAGCCTTTCGTAGCTGATTCACTTGGCAGAACTTAAAACCCTCCCGTTTCACCATGATTTTGGTAGGAATTGGTTTTGGAAAATCAACATCCACAATCACAAAAGCGTAGAATCCCATGTTTTGACAAAAAGTGCTACTATCAACTTGTACAGGATTTCCCACTATTCGAGCAATTGACATTAACATGTCTTCTTCCCAGTACTCTATATCCAAACCAGGAAGTTTGACCCAAACCATGGCAGGCATGTTTTTCTGTTTGTTGATGTCGAAATTAGGCGTCCAGATGGTTACTCTCAGCAATTTCCCTTCGATATGCCAAGGTCCTCCACCCCAAATTCTCATTTTATATGATTCATTATCAAGCAAAATCATGAAGTATCCTTTACCCAAGGGAATAAATTGACAAGTACCTAACAAATTCCATTTGCTCATAGCTTTAGTTCTTTCTACTACAAGCTTTACCTTCAGCAAATCAAGTCTCCCAATTGAACTAAACTTGTATCTTTCAACTCTTCTTAGAAAACCAGCTTTAGGGATTCGAATTGATGGAAAATTTCCTCACATCGTTGGAACTGGTAATGAGTTCAGACCCGTCTGATTGGCTTTCAGTAAATCAACAAAAGTGGTTTTCTTCTCTTTGTACAACGCCTTGACCTTTGAGGTCACTTCCATCTCCCATAAATCCATTGTGACAAACCAGAATCAGTCGATCATGGAGGAAAGGGGGATTTTTTTTTCTCTGCAAGTTCCTTCATCGTCGCATATCGAACGTGAGAGGAGTCATTCCAAATGATGAATGCTAACAACAATAAATGTCATACTAACTCCCATAATGATTCTATTTTGTGATAAACTAGATGGGACACATGAAAACAAACAAGAACTGTCCTAGGTATGGAAACAAATTGGATGTACAGGCTGAGACAACTAATTTTGAAAAATTATCTGGAAGACTTAATTGAATAAAAACACTTCCAAAAGTAAGGCACACACCTCCCTTTTCGCTATAACAAAGATATTCAAATTAAATTTTACATTCGTCAGTAATTGAGGCACTTTATGAGGTTTAAGTCTCATTATGAAAAGCTTCGTGTGGTTGATGCGCTTTGTAAGCCGTAAGCCTAAGTGCATTTTTTTTATCCATGGTATGACAAACCTGTTTGGCTTACTTGACACTTAATATGTATTTTCCAGAGCCGATAAGTGGTTCTCTGTGAAATAATTCCGAGCTTCTTCCATCTTTTAAATTAATCAGCTTCTCTATCTATTTGAAGTGCTTTTTAGATTTTATGCTATTTGCTTCGGCAACCAATTTATGAAATGCTTAAGATCATCGTATTGTCATGTTCACTTTGTTATACTTTTCTTTAACTAATTCTTTGACTGTGTGCAGTGTACATACAAGACCTGTTCATTGTGGAAAGCCAATACTGAAAGCTACTGTACCTTCCCTATGCTTTGTCCATTTTCAAAAGGCTCAGAAACATGTAACAAGGGCTCTGAAGAAAGAAGGTTTTCATATACCCTCGTCAACTAAGCTGGCCCCTAAACAAAGAGGGAAATTGAGGGAAAAGCTTGATAAATGCGTTAAAGATAAATTGTTAGATTTCTGTGATTTGCTTGATATTCTAGTTGCCAAGTCGACCATGAAAAAGGTTGGTCGATGAGCTATGTGATTTTTTCTCGACATTCTTGATCCTTCACCTTCTTAACATCAACAAACCCTTATATTCTTGTTCGAACCCCTTCATATCTCGAAGAATTTCTTCTGAAACGATCGTACTCAGTAATCCACACCCAATTTTATCGCAAAGATATTGCACATCATTTTCTTTATACTCCCAAATTTCATCCAAGGGAGCACACCTTGCCATAATTGATTACCCTCATCTCTTTCCCCCCCGATTGTTATTTAATCTACACACCCCTATATTTCGGGCATACATTCCTCAAAATCCCCAATTTAAATTTTAGTCGACATACAATTACATTACTAAGTCATTCTTACCTTTCAAATATTTTCCAACTTAAAATTCATTCGACAAGAAATAAAAAAAACAAACTCACAACAAAACTTTGACAATTTATTATCACATCAAATTCAATTTCCTTTATCATATTAGCAGCAATTCGACCATTACATGTATTTTTCCAGAATCATCACATTACAAACCCCTAGCTGGAGCATCATCATCTCTATTCACCAACTTCTTCGTGCGAGTCCATATAAAACTAGCACGCTCAGGAGGAGTCCAATATTACAATTGGCAACGAAGCATAAAATCCACCTCAACATCCTTGGCCTCTGCCTCGCTCATACCATCATAATTAGGTTCCACAGGATCCTCGAAGTGAATATCGACATTCTGCAGGAGTTTGATAATCTTACCATATATTTTCCAATACCTCGCTTGCACACGACTATATACCCCATTACACGCCTATGACCTCGTCTTCACCATTTCTTCAAACCACAATAAATCTTATTCAAACAACAGAGGCTATTTATAGCACTCCACAGTCAAAGTCAACCAACCAACTTTTAATTCACCTCGGAACTATACATTTTCAACAGTCACCTCAATAAATCTCAAAATCCATTCCTGAACCCACTCGACCAACTTAACTTTAAGTTGTTTAGATATTCTAGCGCTCACTTTATTCACAGTTGACTTCAACGATACAAACATATATACATATATAGTCGGCAACAACATAAAAAAGCACGAGCAGAAGTCAAAGAAAATAACGTTTATTTATTAAACCAACTGTTATAGATTACATTCGATACAACTTATCCTTCGATTACATTACATCACGACACTACTATCTTTATATTAGACTTGCAAGACTAATTACTCTTTATTTTCTTTTTACCAGAATCTGACATTAAAGCCTCTTTCACCAGAATTTGGCATTATTTCTAGCACTAGGAGTAACAGTCCTAAGAAGCTCAATAAATCTCAGGTCACTGAACTTCCTAAGAGTTGGTTCCACAGATAAAGGCAACAGAAAATTGTAAGAAGCCTCTTACGTTCGGCAAGATCCCTGGACGACCAATAACTGTCACCACACCAATAAATGCTTCGCCTTGCAACGTTCTTTCAAAATAAAATTCAAAGCCGGTCGTCTACATTAGTATGTTGCCGACCATCCCAGCTACCTCGACGGGTCATACCTCAAACCTCAACCCGCCCCTTTGGTCGACCCTGCCGAGGTCCATATCTACCATCTTTATTTCATCGAAGTAAATAATATCGAGAGCCACCGTTCCAAGGGCAAACGCAAGCGTGCCGAAGAATGTTACAAACTCACTACCAGGAGAAGCTGCCCGCCCTCCTGCCAGAATCATGCCTTTGTCTTCGACCCGAAGGTATCTCCTTTATCGACTGCGATAAATCACATGTTTATTTTCCCCATTCCGACCATTTAGTCATCATAATTAAGGTTGAATACCTCATCCTCCACACCATGGTTATTGATACAGGAAGTGCTGCCGATGTTCTCGTCCTACAGACCGTCCAAGTCATGAATAAAATAGACCTCATCACTGCCACCAATGTCGAGTTAAAAGATTTTAATGAGGCTACTGAATTTACCGTTAGTCGAATCAGCCTTCCAGTTACCACCGTCCCTGTCACACTTCAAGCCAGTTTTCTTGTCATCGATAAGAAGTCAAAATACCTTGGTATCCCCGGGCACGACTGGCTCTATGCCATGCGTGCCATACCTTCAACTTATCATCAGAACCTTCATTTTACTACCCCATATGGTACATGGAATTTAAAAGGCTCTCAACTCCTCGCCCGTTCATGTGAGCATCCGGAGATCGATCAAACCCAGAAACTCATCAGACTCTTATAGCAATTACTTACCCCATATGTCCCCATACCTTCGACACCCGCCATCTCACCCATCGAACCCACCGTTTATATCGAACTCGACGGTCCTGGTTGAGGTAAATTCATTGAAAATTTTCTAGATGAGGCAGAACGCCTCGAACTTACGTACTTCCTTCAAGCAAACAAAGAGGTCTTTGTATGGACATTTCAGGAAATGCCCGGTGTCAACCCTAATTTGGCATGCCATTGCCTCAACCTTATCCCCCATTCTACAACAGCAAAGCAGAAGAAGCGTACCTTGGTACCATGACTTTTAGAAGTAGTAAACCTCGAAGTAGACAAACTCATAGCTGTGGGTTTCATCAGAGAAGTCAAGTATGTTGACTGGATATCCAACATAGTTGCAGTTCCCAAAATGAATGGCAAGATCAGAATCTGCGTCGACTTCACAGACCTCAATAGGCATACACCGAAGGGTAGCTTTCCCCTCCTGATCAATTTAGTACTCCCCGAAGATCAACTTAAAACTTCTTTCATCACTGAAAAAGGACTTTGTTGTTTTAATATTATACCCTTCGGCCTTAAAAATGCTAGTGCCACCGGCCAACGCCTCGTAACAACCATGTGTAAACCATTGCTTGTCAAGTCGGTCAAATTCTACATCGACGACATGTTCTGCAAGAGCTTCCAAAAATAGACCCATATCCAGGACTTAACCGAAGTCTTTACGATTCTTCAAGCATACAGCATGAAACTTAACCCAAAGAAATGCCAATTTGGTGTTTCGTTTAGCAAATTTTAAGGCCACCTTATCGTCAAACGAGGTATGGATATCTACCCAGCCCATATCCGAGCCCTTATCTACATGCCTTCGCCCCGAACCCAAAAAATATGTCCAAAAAGTGGCTGGTAAAAATAGCAGCCCTCAACTGTTTCATTTCCAAATCATTAGACCGTTGCGCTTGGCTTTTTTTTCTCTTACGCGACCAAGGCGTTCACAAAGCAAAAAAGAAAAACCGCCCTGAGATTAACTTGACACACGACTGTAAACAGGCCTTCCTCAAACTCAAAACATACCTTGGTCGACCACCCATTATTAGCACCCCTATCGAAGGCAAAATACTCTCCTTATAACCCGCGGTCATCGATACCTCTATCAGTTCTATCCTCATTCGACTCAAATCAAACATCGAGAAACTTGTATGTTTTATAAGAAAAACCCTGACACCCACAGAAATTTGATACACGAAACTTGAGCGTTTGCTCCTCACCCTCGTCTATTCGGCCCGCAAACTCAAATAATATTTTCAAGCTCACCCATCTGTGTTATAACAAGTTATCCCCTTCGAGAAGTACTCTGCAAGAAAGAGATATATAGACGAGTGCAATAGTGATCTATTAATCTTGGCGAATATGATATTACATTTGAGAAGAAGATATCCCAGAAAGGTGAAGCAGTAGCCGATTTCCTCGCTGACTTCCTGGTCGAAGATATCGACTGGGAGGAACACGAAGACGACCTACCAGAGGACCAGCCAAAACCTACAGACCCCTGGAACTCTAATAAAGGCTGACAACTTTTTACATATTATTCCGTTGGACCTAATGGATCGGAGATAGGTATCGTCATGGTTACACCTACCAATGATCGAATTGAGAAGACAGTTAAGTTAAACTTTGAATGCTCCAACAACGAGGCTGAGTATGAAGCTTTGATCCATGGCCTTGACCTTGGCATCCCAAAACTTGTAGTTTTCACAGATTCCAGACTCATTCAAGGACAGTACGCTGATGAAAATCTAGCCAACGGTCGCATGGCCAAATATTCTGTCTTCGTCCCCAGCACATGGACCGTTTCCCTATAAAATTTCTATCACCCATAACCCTCGAGGTGAAAACAGATACATATATGCCCTCGCCTACATAGTAGATATGTTAGGCCAATTTTAGTCCCGAACCCTACATATCAAAGTACTCGAACGCCCAAGTATCGACTAGAAGGAAGTCAATGCCATCAATAATAGGTGTGAAAGTCTCGATCCAGACGACTGACGCATACCATTTTTCAATTACTTCAACAATGCAACCCTCTCAGACGATCCCAAGGCCAAGTGGTCATTATTAGAGAACTATCGTAAATACATTATCCTTAAACGCGAATTACATTACAAATCCCCAAATGGCGTCATCCTTCAGTGCATATCTCAAAACAAAGCCTCTACAATCTTATCGGAACTCCATGAAGGTACTTGAGGTGCTCATACTACCGGCAGATCGGTAGCCCTTCGAGCCATCTCCCAAGGTTTATTTTGGCTTAATATGAAGAAGTAAGCCGAAGAATATGCCAAAAATTATGACAAATGACAGCGCCATGCCCATGATATCCATAGCCCTTTACAAGACCTCCATTTTAGTCAAGTGTCTTGGCTATTCAAACGCTGGGCAATCGATCTCATTGGTCCTTTTCCCAAAGCTTCGGGCAGTCGAGAGAATATCCTTGTTGTAACTTATTATTTTACCAAATGGGTTGAAGCTGTACCTTTGTGCCGAGCCAGTGAAGAAGAAGTCATCAAATTCTTATGGGAAAACATTATTGTACGCTTCGGATGTCCTCATATAATTCGATGCGACAATGGTCCACATTTTTTCAGGAACAAAGTAAAAAAATTTCCTCAAGAAGTGCAACATCATCCTCTCCCCCTCAACACCTTACTACTCCTAAGGGAACGGTCAGGTCGAAGCTATCAATAAAACAATAGTTGACGGTCTCAAGAAATGTGTCGATGCAAAAAAAAGGATGATGGGCTCAGGAATTACAACATGTCCTATGGGCCAATCGAACAATACCATGAAAAGCTACAGGCTGTACCCCTTTCCTTTTAGCCTATGGTACTGAAGCAATGCTCCTTACTCAATTCAAAGTGCTTACATGAGACCCCAGCTTCCTGGACGAAGACAATGAGTTTAAACTCGGATGCAACATGTTATGGATCGACAAAACCAAAGAGCGAGCCACGCTAGCCTCGGCCGTTACCATCTATCACTGCAGAAGTTATACAACAAGAGAGTTCAACCTCAAAGTTTTAACATCGGAGATCTTGTAGTTCGACGGGTTACACAATCCACAAAGCCTCGGAATGCCGGCAAGCTAGCCAAGTCCTAGGGAGGACCTTATGTCGTATATGATAAAACTGATATGGGCGTATTACCTCATGACAGAAGATGAAGAGCCTCTACCAAATCCATGGAATACAATGCAGCTATTCTCATACAATCGGCTACGGCCTCAACCTTGTTCACCTGATGAAAATACAAACAAGTCAATAAATTAATTTTTCCCTCTGAACTTCGTCTTCTGTATTCCAGTAAATTTTTTGGCTAAGCCTGGTATCGTGTCAACCATTCGACCCGACTGATACTTTGGGGTGACTTTGAAATTTTTTAAGTCTCTAATATTCGAGCAAACTCGAGGGGCAAGGATAGTCGATTGACCAGACCCTCGGGAATGTATTTAATGGCAAACACGATCTATTTTGAATAGGCTCAGGCCCTTGAAGTCTAGTGAATTTCTTGGTTTACTCTAAGAATCATGTCAACCCTCGACCCGACTGATACTTGGGGGCGACCTTAAAATTTTTCAAGTCTCTAATATTCGAGCAAACTCGAGGGGTAAGGATGGTCGATTGACCAGACCCTCGGGAATGCATTGTGGGCGAACACGTTCTACTTTGAATAGGCTCAGGCCTTTAAAGTCCTGTAAATTTCCTGGTTTACTCTGAGAATCATGTCAACCCTCGACCCGACTGATACTTGGGAGCGACCTTGAAAAATTTCAAGTATTGGGGGCAGCAACATTCTACTTTGTCATAGATTCGACGTTCGAGGTCCAGTTACTTCCTCAAACTCTCGGGATACCATCTCGAAGCTCTTCAAGGTTTGATCACTTTACAATTATTCCACACTTACAGCATATGCAGATACAAGCATATATAAATTTCAACAAAACGTTTCTGTACTATAAATATCAGAGAATCAGGTTAAAAAAAAATCAATAAAAATCAAGTTCAGAGCATACATTAGGAATCCAGAATAGTAATTCAGTACAAATAAAGTTAGCAGAAACCAGTTTCAGTACGGTCCACATCAGCAATTCAAAGCATTCACAAGCTCAAAGATCAAGTGCAAAACAAGCCCAACATTGTTCACATATTACAACCCAGCATAAAACAAAATATAAAATAGAAGATAAAGTGTATCAAGTGTAAAATACCACATGTCAGAGTAGCTACACCACCTCCTCCTACAGGCTCCTTGCCAACACGTCCAAAACCCCCAGCCGAAGGATTCGACCCAGTAGTATCCACGACCACATCCATCGCATTCCAAGAAGCAGTTTCTTCAATCGGTGGAGTCTTTAAGACACCTTCCAAACCTGCAGCAGCAACATCTCCTTCTACCCCATCGGCCTGGGTAGCACCGTCAGCAATAGGATCTTGGGTAGTGGGGAAATGTTGTAAAGTTATAGAATCATACCCCAAATTTTCTATGAACTCTTTTAGCCTGACATTATCAGCACATTCATCATCATACTGCCCTTGGAAGGTTTTCTTCTGTTTTGCAATAACCCTATCCTTCACAACCACTTTTATCTCCAACATCAACGCATGATTATAGCACTGACCTTCAAGTCTCCCTACACATTAATCCCTGATGTAGTAGCCTACTCGTAGCCTTTGAACAGACAGCCGAAGCCCACTTCATAGCCTACTCGAATATATCAAAGCCATCTGAACCCCTAAAAAAAGGCTCCTAAGAGATCACTCAGAGATGAACCTTCGACAACGGACTGAAATTTGAGAACGGATCAGTACATTGTAGCAGACATCCTTTGACCATATCTACATACGGTCGAAGTATGATAAGACAGACTGCCAGCTCATCAGGCAGAACTTCTAGAACGGATTAACGTTCTAGTTGCAGATATCCTTCGACCTCACTATCGCACGGTCGAAGCAAGAAAAGACAGACAACTTTCTCATCAGATATGACAGGGCATTGATTGGCCCGTGCATCTACAGTGACAAGCCCAACAACCGCGCCGTTCAGAGCCATCACCAATAAATACAACAGTAACAGTACCAACTAAATCATTACTATCTCAACAAGTCACTCAGGCAGAGGAGCGCCACCAGAGCCAGCTAAATCAGGAACGTGAAAGCCACCATTTAGAATTAAAAACAGAGCAGAATCGCCATTTGGATGACTAAAATTGACAAAAAGAGCAATCGATGAGCTGCGCATCACCGTCCGAAAGCTACAAAGATTACTGCCCTTGGAACCTGCTCGTCCGTCCCATGCACCCGACCCATCGTGCGTTTTTCCCCGTACTCGCCTTGGCCCTCCTCCAAGCCTCGAGTTACCCCCAGCTAACACTAGGGCCGAAGGTATTCCCCATACTATTCCCCGAACCGGCTCTATCAACCACGGGATTCATCCCACAGAAGACTCTTCTGACTCAACCCATCGCTCCTCCTAGCAACCCACACGCCATCTTGCTCGAGAACAGCTCGGGGAACACAGTGCTGACTTTTTACCACATACTCGACCTCACAACCTTCAACTTCACCAATCTCCCACAGATCCTGGATACGTTACACAGCAGGAATTTAACCACAAAATACAACCAGTTATCCATGTTACTGCGAGTCCAGCTACAGACTCTTAGAGCCACCTCAACAATCCGATTTTCCCTAAGCTTTTGGCCATCGAAATACCCTCTAACTTTTGCGCTCCCAAACTCAACAAATATCGTAATACAGACCCTAAATCCCAAATCCTCAAAATCTTAAATGCCCTTAGCCTCTACTCCACGGCTGACTATCTTTTATGTCACCTTTTTCCAGCGAGTCTTACCGATAACCCCCTTCCACAACCTCCCAAATGGCGTGATTTGTAACTTTGAGTAACTTTTATAGCTTTTTATCACCCAGTTTGCCTTTTACAAAGATAGTGATGTCAGAGTTGACGCTCTTTTCAATTTCAGAAATTCTGGCAATGAGACCTTCGAAGCCTTTACCCAAAGATTCCACGACGAATCTCGGAAAATTGAAAACTTTGACAGCTCGAATGCTATTTTGGCCTACTTGAATGCTTTGCCCGATCATAGCCGAGAAAAAGAACATCTCGTTCTCCACAAACCCAAAACACTCAAAGAGATGCTCTCGAAAGTCAACGGCTATATCGACCTCGAGCGCCTTCAAGAGTCCCGCAAACAGAGCCAGCATCCGCAAACAACAACATTTAATAAACCTCGGCAATACACCCACTCTGCCCTCATACCCCTGATCGCTCCTATTTCACAGGAGACTGAGAGCCGCAAATGCCCCATGATTGATAACAGGACCGAAGCGCACAAGAAGCGACTAAAGCCTATTTTCCCTACACTCACTGCTCCCCTCAGCACCCTTTTACCACACATATAGGTAGACCCCATTTGGCACATCCCTTTCCCCATCGAAGTCCGACCAGGCGAATCTTTCTGCGCCAACCACAAATGCAATTGTCATCATACCAATAAATGCTTCGCCCTTCAGTGCTCTTTCAAACTTATCTTCAGAGTAGGACGTTTACACCAATATATTGTTGACCTACCAAGCTACCTTGATGGGTCCTACCTCAAATACCTATCCATCCCTACTACTGACCCAGTTGAGGTGCACATCTACAAAGCTAAGTTCATCGAAGTCAATAATATAGACAATCGACTCTCCAAGGGAAAACGAAAGCGCGTTGAAGAATATTACAAGCTCACCTATTATAAGAAATTCCCTACCCTCTTGCCAGAAAGCAGCCGTCACCCTCGACTCGAAGGCATCTCTTTAATCGACTGCGATACTTCACACGTCATTTTCCCCATTCCGATCTATTAGTCATCATGATTAAGATTGAGATCCTCGTTCTCCATACAATGCTCATAGATACTGGGAGTGCAGCTGACGTCCTATTTCTTCAAACAGTCCAAACCATGAAGAAAATAGACCTTATAACCGTAGCTAACGCTGAGCTAAAAGGTTTCAATGGATCAACAAAAGTCGTTGTTGGCCGCATCAGTCTGCCCATTACCCTTCAAACCAACTTCATAATCATTGAACAGAAGTCCGAATACCTTGGTATACTCGGACGAGATTGGCTTTACGCCATACAAGCTATACCTTCGACCTATCATCAGACCCTTCGATTCAGCAATCACGAGGGTACTTAGAACTTGAAAGGTTCTCAACGTCTTGCCCGCTCATGCGAGCACCCAAAGATCGACCAAACACAAAAACTTGTCAACCGTCCATAACAATCACAACATCTTCCTATACCTTCAACTTCGATAGATACCACACAAACCATCGAACCCGCTATTTATATCGAACTCGACGGTCCTGATTGGGATGCATATATTGGAACCTTCCTTAACGAGTCAGAACACCTCGAACTTTCTGAGTTCCTTCGAGAAAATAAAGATATCTTTGCCTGGACATTTTAGGAGATGCCCGGTGTCAACCCCAGCCTGGCGTGCCATTGCCTTGATCTCATCCCCTATTCCTCAGTAGTAAAGCAAAAGAAACGTACACTGGCACCACGACTTCGAGAAGCTGTGAACCTTGAAGTTGACAAGCTCATAGCCACCGGGTTTATCAGAAAAGTGATGTACGCATACTAGATATCGAACATCGTGGCAGTACCTAAGTTGAATAGCAAAATCAGAATCTGCATCGACTTCACTGACCTCAACAAGCATACACCGAGGGACAGTTTCCCCCTCCCAACTATCTCGACACTCCTCGACGCCACTGCTGGACACGAACGCCTATCTATGATGGACACGGCTTCGGGTTACAATCATGTACCCCTCCTCCCTGAAGATCAACTTAAAACTGCATTTATAACCAAACAAGGACTTTACTGTTTCAGCGTAATGCCCTTCGGCCTTAAAAATGTCGGTGCTACCAACCAACGCCTTGTCATAACCATGTTCAAACCCTTACTTGGAAAGTCAGTCGAAGTCTATATCGATGACATGTTATGCAAAAGCCTTCATTAGAATACCCATATCCAAGACCTAACAAAAATCTTCTCAATACTTCGCACATTCAATATGAAACTCAACCCAGATAAGTGCTAATTTAGCGTGTCATCCAAAATTTTTTGGGTCACTTAATCAGTAAACGCGGGATTGGGATCGATTCCACCCACATTCGATCCCTCATAGAGATACCTTTTCTTCGAACCAGGAAAGACATCCAAAAAGTAGCTGGCAGGATAACAGCCCTGAACTTTTTCATTTCAAAATTATCTGACCGATGTGCTTGGATTTTTTTCCTCTTACGCGATCAGGGTTCCCACAAAATAAAAAAGAAAAACAACCCTGAGATCAATTGGACCCCTGAGTACGAACAAGCCTTCCATGAACTTAAAACTTATCTTGGCTGTCCACCTATTATCAGTACCCCTATCGAAGGCGAGACACTCTCTTTATACCTTACTGCCATAGAAGCTTCCATCAGTTCAGCGCCCATTTGACTTGATTCCCATATCGAAAAACCTGTATATTTCATCAGCAAAACCCTAACCCCTGTAGAGACCCAGTATTCAAAACTTGAACTTTTACTCCTCACACTTGTCTATTCAGCCCGTAAACTCAAGCCATATTTTCAGGCTCATCCTATCCGTGTTATTACTAGTTATCCCCTTCGAGAAGTACTTAGTAAGAAAGGAAAATCCAGACGAGTGCAACAGTGGTCCGTATACATTGGCGAGCACGACATTACCTTCGAGAAGCAAATATCCCTGAAAGGCCAAGCAGTAACAGACTTTCTAGCCGACTTCCCGGTCGAAGATGTAGATTGGGAAGAACGCAAAGATGATCTCGCAGGCTATCAACCCGAAGAAGTAGATCCGTGGGACCCTCTCAGTTGTTGGCATTTATTCACAGACGGATTAACAGGACCTAATGGCTCAGGAATTGGTATTGTTCTAGTAACACCCTGTAATGATCGAATAGAGAAAGCCGTCAAACTTGCGTTCGAATGTTCCAATAATAAAGCAGAGTATGAAGCCTTGATTCACGGCCTCGACCTCGGCATTCCCAAACTTGCAGTCTTCACAGATTCCCAACTTATTCAGAGACAATACACAGGAAAAAACCAAGCTAATGGTCGCATGGGAGATTACGCCTTCTTTGTGCAACAGGGAATGGACCGGTTCCCCGAAAAATCCATAATCACACATTACCCACGGGGAGAAAATTGGCATGCAGTTTCCCTCAGCTACATAGCAGCTATGCTCGGCCACTCAAAGTCACGGACACTCCATTTTGAAGTACTCGAACGACAAGTATCGACCAGATGGAGATCAACACCATCAATACTGGGGGTGAGAGTCACGATCCAGATGATTAGCCGATACCGTTCCTTTACTATTTTAATAATGCTACTCTCCCAGATGATCCCAAAGCCAAACGATCTATCCTAGAAAATTGACGCAGGTATATAATCTACAAAAACCAATTACATCGTAAATCCCCAAATTGCGTCCTCTTTCGATGCATATCCCAAACCGAAGCCTCTCAAATCTTAGCCGAACTTCATGAAGGAACCTGTGGTGCTCATACTACTGGTCACTCTAAGGCCCTTCGAGCTGCTACTCAAGGATTATTTTGGCCCGATATGAAGAAATAAGCTTCAGACTATGCAAAACAATGTGACAAATGCCAGCGTCATGCCGATGACCTCTATTGTCCCTCTAGAGACCTCCATGTCAGCCAAGTTTCCTGGCCATTCAAAAGATGGGCCATCGATCTCATTGGACCCTTCCCAAAAGCCTCAGGTAGCAGAGAAAACATCCTTGTCACAACAGACTACTTTACTAAATGGGTCGAAGCTGTTCCTTTATGCCTAACCAAAAAAGAAGAAATTATCAAATTCTTGTGGGAAAATATCATCACTCGCTTCGGCTGCCCCCATATGATCCGATGCTACAACGGTCCCCAGTTTGTTGGAAGCAAAGTTAGAATATTCCTAATAAAGTACAACATCATTCTCTCACCATCAACACCTTACTATTTTCAAGACAACGGTTAAGTCGAAGCAATCAGCAAAATAATTGTCGACGGTCTTAAGAAGAGAGTCGATGCAAAGAAAGAACGATGGGTCCAAGAGTTATAGCACGTCCTCTAGGCTTATCGCAAAACACCAATAAAATCTACAGGATGCACCTCTTTCCTCTTGACATATGAGACCGAAGCTGTGCTACCAACTCAATTCGAAGTACCCACCTGAGAACCTAACCTCCCAGGCAAAGATAATAAGTTCAAACTTACGTGTAACATGTTATGGATTGATGAGGCCAGAGACCGAGCTATCGCCAACCTTGGCCGCTGCATTTTACTTCAAAAATCCTACAACAAGAGAGTTCGACCAAGAAGTTTCGACATAGGAGATCTAGTGCTTCGACATGTCAATCAATCTTTGAAACCTCGAAATGCTGGCAAGTTAGCCGAATCTTGGGAAGGACCTTACATCCTCTACGATAAAATAGACAAGGGTTCCTATTACCTAATGACGGAAGACAAAAAGCTTCTACCACACCCCTGGAATACAATGTAATTGGCCTCCTATAATAGGCCATATCTGCAATCATGTACAACTGATGTATCCCAGAATATTCAATAAACAAGTTGTTCCGTTCTGACTTCGTCTACTATTTCATTTTTTAATTCTTGGTTGAACCTAGGTATCATGTCCACCCTCACCCCGACTGATACTTGGGGATGACCTTGAATTATCACAAGTCTCTAATTTTAAGCAATCTCGAGGGGCAAGGAAGGTCGAAAGACCGGACCCTCGGGGATGCATTGGGAGCAATCAGATATTGCTTCGCTGTGGCTTAAACCTTCGAAGTTCAGTCCTCTTCTTGGTTGAACCTAGGTAGCATGTCCACCCTCGCCCTGACTGATACTTGGGGGCGACCTTCAATTGCTCAAGTGTCCAATTTTGAGCAAACTCGAGGGGCAAGGAAGGTCGAAAGACCGGACCCTTGGGGATGCATTGGGAGCGATCAGATATACTTCGCCCAGGCTCTGAAACCGTCGAAGTCCAATCCTTTTCTCGGTTTACCCGGTCATCACGTCCACCCTCGCTCCGACTGATACATGGGGGCGACCTTGAATTGTTCAAGTTTCCAACATTCGAGCAAACTTGAGGGGCAAGGATGGTCGAAATACCGGACCCTCGGGAATGCGTTGGAAGTGACCAGTTAATTTTCGGGTTTCTTCTAGGTATCACGTCCCCTCGGCCCGACTGATACTCGGAGGTGACCTGAAAGTTGTTCAAAATTTTAACATCGCTGTGGCTTCGGCCTTTGATTTCCAGGAGAATATTCAGAGTTTGATATATATATCTTCGATACTCTTCAGACTTCGATCACACTACAGTCAATCAAACAGATCAACTTCCTATTTCGAATAGATCAAATGTCTACTTCAAAAATATAAAAACACTAGCTATAATACAATCAAATGCAGAGAACACTCAACATATTATCCGTCAGAGGAGCAGTTGCAGTATAATTTAAAAATCAATCAGCAAGAGTCTAAAACACGCAAAATCAACAACATGTGCATTCAAATTCTAACAATTCAAGGTCAGACTACAATAGTATAATTCATCAGCAAATGCGATTTCAAGTCAGAAGTTCAGAATCAGTATGTTTAGAAAATAAGCATCAATATTTTCAGCATCAACAACAGAAGTTCAACAGATAACAAAAGCAAAAAAGACACCCCCCTACTGAGTTCCAATACCAACAGAAAACAACAAATATCGTTCACAATATTACAACTTAACATCACTGCCAGAAGAGGAAGACACGCGAATCCTACCTCAAAATACCTCATGTGGGCGCGGTTGCACCCTTTGGCTCCATAGTAGCCCTAACAACACCAACCTCAGCAGCCTCATGTGACCCATCGATCAGACCATCAGCAGTTCCACCAGTGGGTGCTACAAGAAGAGAAGTCTCAACATCACCCCCAGTACCCCCAATTGCATCCTCAACAACATTCACCTCCCTTCCCTTCATCTGCAATTCATCCCCCTTCAGAAGTCCTGGAGAAACAGGATAAGGCTGCAACATATCGGTATCATACCCCATACCATCGATAAAATTTTTCAACCTCACATTCTCCATGCATTCCTTATCATACTGCCGCTGGAATCCTACCTTTTGTTCCGCTTTCGCCTTCTGACATGCCTTCAGCTTGGCTGACCACTCCCGCTCCAACCTTGACCGCTGTTGCTCGAGCCTCACATCATAAGAATCAGTAAGCACATCTATATCTTACTTCAGCTTCCTGACTTGAGATACCCATGATGCCTCCTTCCCACGAGAAAGATCCAGATTTTCCTTTGCTTGTCGCAACTTCACCTTTACCAGCTTCATCGCCTTGTTGCAAGTCTCAACCAAGACTTCCGTCAGCTAAAAATACTCAAGATATCAGTGAACCTCGAAACTTGATCAATTTGCAAGTAACTTCAAAATACCACTACACAAAGCTATATATAGTTACCTAAGACATGTGCTTCTTTATCTCCTTCAAAGCTTCGTCAGGGTCATCCTCCCAGAGCTCGACCATCGAAGCCTGCTTCGCCACAGCTTGCTCCTGTCGCTCAGCCTCCGTCATTTATTCATCTTCCTCCATTGCATCATCTTCCCCAAGTATCGTACATCTCTTACGTTGAATAACCTTCGATTGCTGCACCTTAGGGGCTTCGGGCGCTACTCGGCCCTTCCCTTTCTCGGCTTGAGAAGACACCAGTTTTGCTTTCATCATCGAAGCCTCTCCACCCCCTTCGGACACTGGTGCCTTTTTCTTTGCACCCCTCCGTGACCACGACATAAACTGGTAGTTCCACGGCAGCTCTTCCCCTCCCATTTCTTTTTTCTCTTTCGAAACACCTACCCCTCGTTTTGTCTTTGATCGCTTTGGCATAGCGGGTACATCTCAAAGCTGGGAATCCACCTTTTTTCTCCTTTGCCTCTTGATCTTTAGACTATCAAACACCGAATTTACCTAGTCTTCTCTAGCCTTGAGCAGAGTATCAATGTAATTCACCGGATTATCCCAAGACGAACTTCCCGGACCTGCAGAAGTAAAGAAAAAACACAGTTATCACTTATTTTTGAAGCACATCAACAACAAACCCTTCGACAGCAAACTTACTTCCGTTCAATACCCTATGATATAATTTGTACGGGTCATCGTTATCTTCATTCACGTATTTACCCCTTACTATCAGTAAATCCTTATTCCACCCCCGGCCTGTTGAGCACAGATCGAAGGACCAAGGTTTCTCTGGGTGACATTGGATGTGATAAGTTCCTGGGTTTTGACCAGCTTTCCTCGAATAAAAGGTGATAATGTCGAACCATTTAATTAAACCTCGACCCTCACCAACCAATTTCACATTCATACCCTCTATCACCCTCATCATCTCATAAAAATTACCGTTCATCTGCACCGGAGCTACCTCCCAGAAATATAATACTTCTTTCACCAGTCGCTGAAGATGAAGCTCCAGTCCAAATCGAATTTGACCCCTACACGCCATAATCCCTTCCCCAGGGTCTGATTTGAAGGTCAACCCTGCCCCCGCCATACTCAGTTGCACCCCCACCTTCGAGAGTTCTAATTTTGTGGCAAACCGATCTAACCTAACCCTATTTTTTGCCGAAACGGCATCCTCGACCTCATCCGACTCAGTCGAATCCTTGTTATCACCCCTTGCACCTTATCTCCCTCCCCAGTACCCGAAGGTTCTACATCACGTCCCCTCCCCCATACTGTTTCCTCTTCATCACTATCTTCGGTCACTATCGTCCTTCGAAGTTTCTTGACCATATCATCTCCAGCTGGAAGAATCGTCGTCAACGGGGCATCGGTTACCACATCTAACACCTCTAAATCGCTACCCTCGCCCATTGGGTCTCGACCAGACGTACTAGCTTCGACCACATAAATCTCTTCATCCACCAGTCTCCGCCTCAAATCCCGATGGTTATGCATTTTTTGCCTACAAAATAAGAGGCACGCAATTAGGGTAGAAAATTTGACAATCCCGTGTCTATCACCCTTATCCCATCTATCCCCTCCAAATATCTCCCCTGCTACAAATATTAGACACAATAACTCCTCAAAAAAAAAAACCCTCAACAAATTCTAGACTGGGTCGAAACCCAGTTCTAACAAGCCTCCATACTCCCGAAAATAACCTCTTCACTCCAAATACAAAAGCTCCTACCCACCCCCTCAAACATAGAGCAAAATAGAGTAAACATGGCAGAGATTAAGTGACTTACCAGTGGTTAGTAGCTCTCTCCTCGAACGAGCAAGATCAAACCAACAAAAGTATCAACAACCCCCAAGTTCAAAATAGCGTATGTTTTCTCCTCCCAACCTTTTGATTCTCACAATAAGATTCTACAGTAATCAATCTTTTTTCAGTTATATATCTTTCAAAAAAAATTAAACCACCTCAATTTACTCACCACTATCATTACCACGACCCCACAACCCTGGCTTTTTGGCTCCAATATCATTTGACCACTTTACCCCTCGTACCTCCCACGTGCGCACAACACCCTCACTTCCATCTGCTCGTAAAACCCAAAGCTTCTCAAACCTTTTTCTTTCTCCCTTACACGAAGCCAAACAGTCCAGTAAAAACAACCACATCATTACCTCTTTTCGTCATACGAGAAAAACAACATCATTACCTTTTGCACACTACCCCAGGCGCTCGGACCAGTCTGACTGACCAGCCGTCTGGGCTGTCATAACAACTAGTCAAATCAAACTCAATCTTTGACACATTCCTGTACTCGAGTACTAGACCATTTCACGCCTCGAACAATCCTCAACATCTAGCCTCAACAAAATTCATTTCAATATATTAACCTTAGACATCCGGCACGCCACTTAACTCAAGAGTTTCGAACCTTCGACCAAATACAGTCATAAGTTCGACTAGTCAAAAACGTCAGGTCTGCAGATAAAATTTTCAGCTTTTTCACAGTTTACTTTTCCCTTCGACAAATCTATTTTTATCTTTGAGCGACGAAAACTACACATTTCAACAAACTGTATCACCCATTCCATATATGACATTATTAATATTACCCACAGTTCGACAACATGAGTTATTCAAAGAAATCATTTTCATTCAAAAAGCAGCTAACATTTCAACCCTGGTACAAAAAAAAGGAGCAACAACACAATCATATTAAAGAGGACCCTAGCTATTAGCGGGCTGCTCCTCTTCGACAACGGCCGCAACATCTGCATCCTCTTGATCAACAATATCCTCTGCGATGCCCACGAGGAGACACATCTGATGACCGGGGAATAGCCCCATCATCTGTAGTATCCTCCACCAGTATGCGAATGGCATCTCTAGAATTGGAGCTCCGGGTTCCACCTCAAAAAGATTCTGCATTTCTGCATCAATGTCCGCTTCCAGGCCAAAACACCGCCGCAGCCCCAGCAAGGCCTCCCGTATGCGCATAACTCTTGCAACAGCCGGGCCCTTTTGAACAGGAATATCTGCCACCATTTCAATGCGAGCAACGAAGAAGAACAGCAAGAAAAACATGTAGAACGGTGAGAAGTAATCTCTACAACAGTTCTATTTATACTTGCAAACCCACCATAACTTTCCCTCTTCCGTAACCAAATTAATGACAACCTTTCATTTCCAACCTCAAAAAGTCAACATGCAACCTCTCCAACTTCCTAGACGTAACTGACTCATTGGTGCATGCATGCAAACCTCATTCCCGAGGACCTCTATTCGAGCACATCACCCACATCGAGCATTTGGGCATCATAACCATCAATTATTACAAAGAAGCATTTCATCATACCTACGACTATAATTCATTCTGACCATCATAACCAGATAATAATAACCTATGTTCATCATTACCTTCAAGCTTATTACTGTACCTCACGCCTATAAGAGTATTCGCTTCCATTCGTCTACAATATTAATCAGACATAGCAATATAAATACGGAGAAAATACTTTGTCCATTCCAAATAGTAAATTCAACAGAAAAATTACATTTCTACTATCAACCCCAGACAGCAAAAATAACCCCCTCCAAACATAGCAAAACAAAAACCTACAAAAATTCAAAACATTACCACTCTCAACCCGAAGCCCTACTACCGGAAGGACCAACCCCGCTGGTCACATTCTGCTCCTCGATGATCACCCCAACACAAACGAGACTTTCGGCCAGTGCCATCAGAAAGAGATAGTGCCGTTCAACAGTCGTAAATTAAAACCTCAACTGTTCCCAAAGATAAGAATATGGGTAACCATTGAAGAACTCCACAGGCCCCGCTTCCAGAAGGTCCGGCGTGTCCTAGTTCAGGTCATGTTGCTCAAAAATCTTCATATGCAGTTCTACCATCTTTCGCCCTACTCGTCGGTCCTGAGCACCCCATCCTCTTCTGGCAACGTGTGTTTGGCATTGTATCCATCCAAATGTTAAGAATATGGAGAACAGAGAAGAAGACTTTTATAGATGGAAGAAGATACAATGTACCCCCACAGAAGCCCATACTTATAGGCTACAATACATTTATTACCCTATAACCAACTGCATCCCATGAAAACCCCCTTTTACTAATTTTCCGAAAAACAAGATAGTCAAACCGCCCAGATTCCAAGACCAAACAGTTTTCTCAGCGAACAACTCTTCACCTGGCTTCGAAACCTTCGCTGAGATGGGGCGAATGTAGTAGCCTACTCGCAGCCTTCGAACAGACAGCCGAAGCCCACTTTATAGCCTATTCAAATATATCGAAGCCCTTTCAACCCCTAATAAAAGGCTCCTCAGAGATCCCCCAGAGATGAACCTTCGACAACGGACAGAACTTCGAGAACGGATCAGTGCATTGCAGCAAACATCCTTTGACCATATCTACATACGGTAGAAGTATGATAAGACAGATAACCATCTCACAAGACAGAGCTTCGAGAACAGATTAACGCCCTAGCAGCAGATATCCTTCGACCTTACTTTTACACGGTCGAAGCAAGATAAGACAGACAACTACCTCATCAGATAAGACAGCACATTGATTGGCCCGTGCATCCATAGTGACAAGCCCAACCACCACGCCGTTTAAAGACACTACTATTAAATGCAGTAGTAACAGTACCAACAAGACCGGCGTTCGTCACTCGCCAGGTTTTTTGACAACGTAATCATGTATGCCAGACCCACGCTTGATGACTTAGCTCCCTATGCTTCTATAAATAGAGGAGAGGGGAAACCAAGCGAGGGCTACAAAAATCTCCTCTAGCCTTTGTATTTTTACCTTCGACCACCCCATAACTTCTGTACTCGAACTAGTAATTTACTTTACAGTAATACAATCTGTCTTAAAAATCTTCATTAGAGGCCATAGAGAGTCACATTCGGGCCTCTACGCAAGTATTTGCCTTGGGTTATATCTTATCTTTGGTCAATTGCTTGTTCCCTTTGATTGAGGATTGAGTCTACTTTGTAAGAACCAACTCCCGCCCAAACAGAGTTAGGCCCCTATACCTGATAGTCCCCAAATCTTGCCTCAAAATGCCAATTTCTAAAACCAACGATGCTTCAGTACCCCGAGCATGCTCAAGATTGTCAACATCCTCTTTTAACTTCCTTATTGCTACCTTCTGTGCCTTGTTGAAAGCCTACGCCCAAGCATCTATCTGCTAGAATATTTGAGCTGTCAGTATCTATCGAAGCATGGCGTACTTCAGAAAATCCCAAAATTTCATAAAAAATATAAACAGTTACCTGATACATACTCTTTTTCATCTACTCGAAGCCTCGTCTGGATCAGTGCCACAGAGTTCTGCCATTGAAGCAGCCTTAGCTCGAGCCTGCTCCTCCCGTTTGGACATGGTCAATTCTTCATTCATATCCTCCCTATCATCTTCCCTCAGTGCCCCGCACCTTTTGCGGTGGGTTACCTTTGGCTGCTGTACCCTCAGAGACTCGGGAAAGACCTTGCCCTTCCCTTTCACAGTCTTTGTTGATGCTTACTTTGGCCTCTGCCTTAAAGCATAACAAGCTACTTTGGGTACTGTGGCTGCCTACTTCGGTGCCCATTACCTCTTTGGATCATACTTTACCTGCCTTGTCAATCTTTCTCCCTCCATTCTTTTGACCACTTTCGAAGCACCTTCACCTCCCCTCTTCTTCTTCTTTGTTGGCTTCGGCGTAACGTGTACATTTTGAAGAAGGGAATCAGTCCTTTTCAGCCTCTTCTACTTGATACCAAGATTCTCGAACACAGAGTTCACTCACTCCTCTTCCGAATCAATTAAGGCATTAATATAATCCTTCAAATTTGCCTAAGTTTGGACGTTCGGACCTGTAGAACAAACAGAGACACGTTTATCAGCCTATTCGATCAGTTCGTCAAAAGAAATCTTCGACAGACAACTTACTTGGATTATAGACTTTATGCTGTAACTTATTAGGGTTCTCCTCTTTGAAATTATCATAACTACCCCATACTATAACTAAGATTTTAATCCATCCTCGACTCGTCATGCACAGATCAAACAACCAGGGCTTATCTATATGACACTGGATGTGGTACGTGCCCACATTCTGGCTTGCCTTCCCCGAGTAGTATGATACTATATCATACCATTCGATTAGGCTCCTTCCCTCACTCCCAAATTTTACATTCATGTCTTCGATTACCTTTAGCTTTTCGTAAAAGTTCCCATTCATCTGAACTGTGGCAACTTCCCAAAAATTTAGCACCTCTTTTACTAGCCTTCAGAGAGGCAGTTGCATGCCTAGCCGGATTTGGCCTCTATATGCCATAATACCCTCTTAAGGTTTTGACTAGAAGGTGCACCCTGACCCCGCTACATTTAACGCTACTCCTACCTTCGACAAACCAAGTTTTGTAGCAAATTGATCTAGTCTTAGGTTCTCGCTAGCCGCGACAGTACCCACGACCTGTTTCAAATTAGTCTACTTCTCCTCACTATGATTACTCTGATCCCCTTCTTCTTTTTCATCACCCAAAGGCTTGACACTACCTTTGCCTCTTTCTCTCTCTCCTCCTTCCATCTCTTCCTCATCACTCTCCTCGGTCACTACCATCTTACGACATCTACTACTCGAAGCCCCACTTGCTGGCATTACCACAGCTAAAGGGGCATCGGCTGCAATATCTAACACCTCAACGTCGTTGCCCTCATCCATGGGAGCATGACCAGATACACTCGCCTTATCCTCTTCGATCTCTTTATCTATCAGCCTCATTCTCAAAGATCGACAGGTTAGCATCTTACCCTACTGAAGAAGAGGCACGCAATTAAATCGATATATTTGACTATTACGTGTTAATAACCTATTTCGATCTACCATCTCCAACTGGTACAAACACAGTCGAACACTCGACCCCAATCTCGCTCATACCATCAATAACCTTAGAACCCTAAATGGGATAGACCCCCAGATACATGGTTTTCCCCTGTCCTCGACCATATCCTCACAACTATAAACCCTAGCAGAGTTTACAATACTATGTATTCAACATGTAGAAATAGCGGGCGAAGCAACAAGATAGAAGTAAGAAGGACATACCTATTTGTGCAAAGTATTTCTCTCTCCTTTCAGCAATTCAGATAATCCTACAGTAGCCACCGATCTCTATGGAACAATGGGGTATGATTTCCCATTCCCTCACTCTCTCATTTTTCTATAAGCATTTAAATGGAAACAGTAACCATGCTCTTACAGCTATATATGCCACCTCGGAATACCAAAAAACTACCTTGATTCCCCAAACCGCTATCATTACCACTACCCTACTTCCCCTACTTTTTGGCTGAGACGTGTTTTGTCCATTTTACCCCCGTTTGTTACCACACGTACGTGTCCCACATTCACATTTGCACAATATTACATTTAAAAACCAAGTCGAACCTTTTGGTTCCTACTCGAAGCTGTAAAATCAGACCCTTACATCAAATTAAACTTTTTCTATAAATCAAGGAAAGGTCATGATGACCTACATGGCACTCTACCTCATGAACAGTACCGTTCTAATAGCCCACTGTTTGGCTGTCAGTTTGTCCAGTCGAAGATAATAGACCCGCGATATTCCTTATTCTCGTACACGAGTAATCGTCTATATCGTGTCTCGAACACTCGTCCGCAGACAACCTGATATTCAATTTAAAAATATGCTAATCATTTAATTGCTTTCATTATTCGACATTCGGTAAGATGCTTTTCGTGCCTAAATTACCTTTGAGTACTATATTTGTCCTACTTACAAAAAGTTCAGAATTTGACTTCGATAGTTATCTTATAAACTTTCAATTTCATTCAGGAAGACACCCTTATGCAAAATATGGATCAAAATAGTCAAAATCAATAGAACAATACAAATATCCTTACATACCATCCTATACAAATAGTTTTAACATGATATAGAAGCCCCTATTTATTGACGGGATACTTCTTCTCGCACCCAGCTTCAACATCTTCCTGGCCCACCACCTCCTCAGCAAAAGACTCCAGCAAGGCCAATTGGTGGCTGGGAAATGGGCCCATCATTTGTAACACCCCCCACCAGTACGTATAGGGAATCCCACTAATGGGTTCCCTTGGCTCCAGTTTAAACAAATCTGGCATCTCCCAGTCCAGGTCTCGATCACCAAAAAACCTCTGTTTCAACTCCAGGGTCTTCTCTTATACACGAAGGACCTTTGTTACCACCCGGTTTTGGTGTTTGGCATTGGGAGCATTTCCGTTACTTTGGGACGAAGACGCAGACATTGTGCTCAGAGAAGAGGGAAAAGATGTGTGAAGTTCTCCTAAAAACACCCCATTTATACTTGAAGGTACATTTAAACCCTCCCTAATCCCAAGTTGCATTTATTACAGTCTCTAATTCTTCTCCTTGAAAACTCAACTTTCCAACCCTTACAACTTTCCAGACATAACCTTTTTATCAGTATCCACATTTAAACCCCATTTTTGAGGTCCTCAGTCGACAAATCCCCAATATAAAACAATCGACCACCTTTATACATCCTCTCACAACCACTATGATATAAACCTTGAGCTTTAAAAATTTAGAATCAGTTATTTATTTTAGTCGAGTACTGACATATATCCTCAATCAATACATTACACTTCGAACTCAATTATCCCCCAAAGGTAACCATTCCTACTTGCTAATATTTGAAGATATATGTTCGATACCGCGCCTACAATTTATTCGCATACATTGTTTATCAGATACAAACCCACAATTTCAGTAATGATTGTTCTCATTGTATTACTTCAAAATACAAAAGAAAGAGGAGACCTCCACGTACAATTATACAAAAACTAACAGAGATCAGCAAAACAACAACAAAAACCTTCGAATACAGTCCTAAAAAAAACCCTATTATCACCACCTTGCCTCCACCTTAAGAAGAACCCACCATATTTTTGGACGGGCCAGCTCCGCTCGCCGAGCCTTGCCCCTCCAAATAGACCACCGCCGGATGAGACATTCGACCAAACTTGACAGGAAAATGTAGCGTTCCTCAGCAGTCATAAATTGAAACTTCATTTTCCCCCACAAGTAAGTATTGGACTCCCCATTTATGGGTTTCCCCGGCTCCAATTCTACCAGGTCAGGCATGTCCAGTCAAGCTCATGGTCACCGAAGAACTTCAACTTCAGTTTAGTAGCTTTTTGTCCTATGCAACGATCCCTAACAAACCCCATTCTTTCCTGATAGCGATTATTCAGAGTAGTATCCATGGACTTTTCACAGAAAGCAGAAGAAGAGAATGAAGACGAGGAATGTGTAGTATTTATCCTTCATAACCAAAATTTATACCCTGACTAACCTCCTTTATTACTCTGAAATCACCACTGCCCCTTAACTACCTTTCTTTATTACTTACCTCAAAATTCCAACAAGTCACAGTCCACCTTTCAACTTCCAATAACTAACAGTCTTTCTCAGCAAACGCCTCTACATCTTTTTCCGAGGCTCCTACTGAGAGGGGGCGAATGTAGTAGCCTACTCGCAGCCTCCTACCCCAGTCGAACACTCGAAGGATGCATCGAAGCCTACATGCAAATCTTGAAGCCCATTCAATCTATTTACATGATTTTCAAGAATACAGGAAGGTGATACTTCGAAGATGAAGCCTCGACTCTGAACAAACCCCGAAGATGAACTTTACATTAGCATCAAAGGCTTTGAAGACAAAGCCTTGACTCTACATCAGCATCAAAAAATCTTCCCAGACGTGTTAGACAGCCAGCTCACCAGACAAGAACGGCGTTGTTGTTGGTCCTTGCAGCTACAGTGACAGAACCAGCAACAGCTACAATGTCAGAGTACAGTACCAGACCTGACATTTCCGGCATTAATACCAGCTTCAGGATACCCACCATATACCCGGATGGTACCCTTGTAATGTGACCTGCCTTGCCGACTCAGCCCTTCCTATGTTCTATAAATTGGAGGGAGGGGAATCAAGGAGAGGTTACGAAATCTAGCCCAGAGCCCTTGCAGTTTACCTTCGACCATCTTGTAAAACATATAGTACTCAAACCTTCGACTACTCGACAGTAATATACAATCTCTTAAAAATCCTCATCTGAGGTCGTGTAGAGACCCATTCTAGGCCTCCACGCAAGTATATTTTCAATAGGTTATTCATACTATAGATTATATGCTTGAATCCTTTGATATTTGATAAGCCCGTGGTGTAAGAGCCAACTTCCCCTCCGCCCGAGGTTAGGCCCCTACAAGTGTGCTCGTTGAAGATTGTCGGTTAGTTGGCGTAAACAAAAATTTAAAATATTAGGTAAGATAGACTTATTTTGGTGAATGGTGCATGAAGTTGTTTGATTTCAATTTTTTGGGAGACTGATTAATGGGACCCCCTGATTGATATCCTTGGTTTGGTTTGAATTTCCTGTTACTCACGTTGTCTACCTATGGTTCGGTCTGAACTCCCATTTTCTATTTTTTATTATGGATCAACTAGGCATCCGACAACATGCAATTTGAGGATTGTCGATTAGTTGGCGTAAATGACAATTTGTACAGTCTGTACAAGACTCGACAATTCATAAGCACAGAACACGGTCAACCAAATCGATCATTCGACAAATTATTTTCAAAAGTTCAATTCAATATCATTACAATAAATTCCAAGTCATAGTATGAAACAATCCCAATACATAAACTGAGATGAGTAGAATCACAGGATGGTCACTTAGTTAATGTGGCTGCATTACCAAACAACAAGATGGTCACTTAGTTTTGGACATGGCGCTTTTGAAATACATTGATATTAAAGAAAAAAAGAAATTAACACGTTGCCATCTTCTTTCCCTAGATGTTGTTGTTGTCATGGTTGTCTTGCAATGGTTCAACTTATTCCTCATGAGTCCCCCCTATACGGAGATTCGCAATTTCGCCAAGAAACGGTTATAGATTAATCAAACAGAATGTGAAGGGTTATGCATTGCATTAAAGTTATACTTGTTTCAAGTATCTTCATTTTAAGAAGTGGGCAGGTCCGTTTAGAGTGGCTGCCACGTACTCCATATCCTATGCATGTTCTCTTCTTCTTCACAGCAGCTTCCGCTACCCCCCTTCCATCTCTCTCCCTTTTGTGATCTAATTTGGCTCGGCTCTTTGTTTAAACCACAAGAGAGTCCAAAATAGAAGTTGTTGACATCTTAGATTCCACGAAAGGACTTGGCATGGCTAGTTCTGATTGATCCAAGACTGTCAAAGACTCATCGTATTGGTCAAGGTAAGACTTAATCTCATCTAGCTTCAAAATCGTGAATTCAAAGTTTTCTTTAGTATTTGAAGCCCAATCAAATAGTAATAATGCACGAAGTAATAAGTGGCTATAGCGCAACGATGTTCATAAGTTCTCTACCGATAAGTGGCTTACATCATACAACCGAGAGAATTTGTTTAGACCTGTCCTCCACCTTGCCATAATGAAAGCCTCAGGGAATTAAAGAATGTCATATTTTAAGGAAACTTTGTGGAGGTGCCAGCATGGGATTCTAACATACTCAAGCAACTTGTATCCACAATGACCGATTTGCTATTCCAAGTCTATATGCAGCTCGAATGACTCTGGATGACCATTATGCGATTTCATAACAAGTACACGTAGGTTACTTTCTACAGATATTTCTAATGCAACGAAGCAAACTACTTGGTGAACTATTGCTCAAGTTTATGGAACATTGTTCTTGTATATATCTTTACAGTATCTTTAAGAAGGGTTTGATGAGGAGCTACTTGACGATATTTATGATCATACGCGAAGTTCTCTTCCCTTTCTCGTTTATATGCCTCTTACAGGGCGGTGCCATACTTGGTCACAAAACTATACAGCCCAGTTGTTGGAAGTAACCAACCAATAAAGTAGTTAGTAGTTGACTCACTATGCCCTGTAGTACTCATGCCTGCAAAGAAGGTTGATCTCCTCCATAATAGTATCCATCTCTCTCTAATATTGAAGATCCCTTGCATCTAATGGTCATCATCCAACTTATTTTTCTTCATTAGTTCCATCCACCTTGCATCTAAAGCCGCGGGATTGTAGGTGTCATGCATTAGCGAATCAATCTCTTGCTTAAACGAGGATGAGACCCGATAAACATGGCTTATTTTCTCTGGGAAGTTGTGTGTGATGTACCATAGACAGAGCCGATGGATGGTGTTGGGAAAACCTGTAAATAAATAAATGCATAATTAAGTAGACACGATCTAAATATGCCCTATAATATATTATCGATTACACCTTGTTTACGACAATATGCCATCTACAACACCCACACATCAATGATATATATTTTTGGGGAGATAGTACGTCGACAACATATTGTCGATACCCAATGGTAAGTGGCAATATAGCATGTACAACACCGATTATATATATTTTCTCGAACATAGTACGTCGACAACATATTGTCGACACCTAATGGTAGACGACAATATGTACTTAACAACACGTTAACTCATTCATGCTTACCTTGGGTACCGCAGCTCCCATAGCTGCATCCTGAGCAGTGATAATTGAAGTAGGATGTTTGTTGTTCATTGCCTTTACCACGTATGAAATAACCATACAAATGTTAAACCTTGTTCATTCCTTAGTAGAGCACATCCATAATGAATCGTTTGGTAGTGGTTATTAATTCCGGCAAGCGGGGCAAAGGGCATCTTATACATATTTGTCCAGTACGTAGTATCAGAGGTTACCACATCCTTGAATGCCTCGTATGCACACCTTGACCGTCCATCAATCCAAAAGAAATTTAATGCTCGGTTCTCTTAATCTAATTCAATATCGAAATAGAACATTGGATCTTCAATTTATTTTTTTCTAAACACTCCAGTGCCGCTTGTATATCACCTATTCCTAGCCTTTCCTTGTGTACCTTTTCCTTGTGGTTCTGGTATTCTCATTTGTGGAAAGTTTTGTTTAGAAACAAAGCCGGTACCTTGCTGACTGAAATGTTGTGGAGCTCAAAGGTCTCTGTAAGGTTTTTGGCTGCTTATGAAAAAAATTGGTTCACCTTCATAAGATGATGATTGCGCGGAGACACAAGTTTATGGTTATGGAAATCCAAAAAACTTGTCACAACGTATTTACAGAGTTTGTTATTCCAATTGATGTTTAACATTGTTTTACACCCGCACTTATCCGATGATCATCTTCTTCCATCTCTTTCACTAGTCTCCAGATGTATCCCTATATTTTTCTTTAAAAATGTACTATTCAAACAACAAAACTTTACATTATCTACTTCCTCTTATTTATTTTTCTTAGTAGAATTATATTTCTTCATGGAAAATCATTGACCTCTTCCATAATATTCATTGCAAACATGTGCATCTTTAATAGTCCCAAAATGTTGGCCCTCGCACGAGGGGTCTGCCAACAAAGGATATGTTAAACATTCTACAAATCAAACGGAACACCTCTTGTACGTTCGTCTTTAGCCCTTTCAAGTGACTCTTCACTAATGACTTTTGACCTTATTTTATCAGCAGAGTCCTCCATTCTATGTCGGTTATACTGGCACGTTCATATATAAAACATTCAGAATTAGATAACATTTAGTTTGAAACAAGGGAGAAATAAATTTTATTGAGTAATAACTCTAAACGGTTACATCAAGTAGTACAAATGTTAAATTACAAAATGCATATTACGCTAACCAAATAAAACACTACCCACTTCTTCTACGACCTTATTGTTCTACCCCCGAGGCACCCTAGCTTTTACAACATCAACCTGCAATCACATTCCTCCCAACAATATTGACCCCTCTGTCAACTGTCTGAAGAGTCATCAGAAGAATAGTTTTTGACATTCATATATTCTAACTGCCTCTTTTCCAAATACTCAGTTTCTAGATGGCCGAATTCTAATTTAAACTTAATTTTAGCTTGTGCAGCTTCTTCTACCTCCATTTGTTCCAGAATCTCATCTCACTTTTTGCCTTGTGGGGAGACTGGGATGTGGACATCATCCTGGCTATCAGTGTTACCCACGCCAAAACACCTCATAAGTAATTTAAGCACCCATGAGATATATCTAGACCCCATTGCCATTCTGAAGGTTTTGAAAGAAGAACATGACTTAACACATCACAACAACCCCAAACTAAATTCGAACACAAAATTAAAATTGGACATAAATGTTGAATGTACAGATAATCAACAATTTATAGTCGAACATCGCACTCTTCGACTATAAGGTCGCATACGAATTATAGATTACACAGATCGACGATAATAACAATCTGACACGTTGACATAATAAAGGGGTTTAACAATGGGTTATGTATTTCTTCAGTCGAACAAAATCTAGATACTCATCTCGCTGCAAGAAAAGTAGCTTAGAACAATATACAATAAGATACAATTGCTCACTATGCTTATTTTTCTATTCGAGTTTGATAAAACCAATGATTTCAAGATCTGAAATAGAAAGAGCCCTTAAAATATAATAAATTAGCGATCCCCAAAGCCTTAAAAAAAACCCTAAATTTCATAAAACACAATAAATTATACCTCCAACAAAGGAAAACAAACCCTAACCTCAAAATAAAAATTATTGGGGGTTTGTGTTTTCCCAAGTAGCTCTTCTCAGTTCCTATGGTCTCATAACCACCAATTGCAACTCTGATGATCTACAAATCGGACTCCCAAATTGCTTCTTGCACCCCCAAATTTTATCTTCAACAAGATTCCATAGAGATAATAGGTCTCTCCTTTAGGGTTTAGTTTCTTATTCCCTTCTGTCAAATTTAAATATTGTTATTTTTTGGTAAGAGAATGAGAGAGTTTGGTACGTCAGAGAGAGTGAGAGAGAGTTCGGTTCGTCATGGATTGAGAGAGAGAGAGAGTTTGGTTCGTCAGAGAGAGTGACATAAATTGGGGGAATGAGCCTCTCAATGTCATAATTAAAATTCAGGGGGACCCTCACATCAAAGACCGCAACCTCAGTAACGAGAAGAGTCCACATTATTATAGAAAATATACCTCAATAGAGAATATATACCTCATTACTAAAATACAAAAAGCTTAATTTATTTGAACCACTCATCACATATAGATGCGTGGCTCTCCTTTAGGATCTGGTTAGGGTCAATTCTCTTATGGTCCCCGAATCCATCCCCTTACTTAAATAGAGCATTACTATATAATCTTATAATTACTTCATAAGAATACATAATTGAGCAATGGAATAGTGTCGTAAGATATTTTTCACCTCATTACAAGAAGATTCACACACTGAGCGTTATCTCTAATTTAGCAAATAAGTCAAACTTCCATATAAAAATTGGTAGCAGGAAGCCGTACTAGTTCACAATTACACAGGAAAAAAAGAGGCAAAATTATACACGACCCGCATATCCACTAATTAGTGATTATTTGGGCTACCGCATATCTACGGTAGCGTCGACAGGAGCAACAGTTTCCGAACAGGCTGGACGTGCCCTGTTCTTCGCCTATGGCACATCCAAGTAATGCCTTAACGAAGAAATATCACCCAATGGTGACCGCCATAATTTTTCTCCACTGTGTGCATAGTAGTGAGTACTTCATCACCTCGCTTCATCTCCTTGACCGCCAATGCAACAGCCTCATCAGCCCTCTTGACCTCGCTCATCGCCAAGGTCACCAACTCTTTCAAGCGTAGGTTGTGAGTAACACGCTCTTCCTTTAGCACGACAATGACATGCTCATAAATCCTAGTAGATGCTTCAGTGACAACCACTTTAAGATATAGAGGCTGGACATGGGCGGCAAGCTTCTCTTCCCTCCTATTCGTAGCCTGAAGTTGCCCTTTCAAATCGGTAACCTTGTGAGCTTTAGCCTGAACCTCACAGCAAAATAACTCCGATACCAGCGGAATAGCATGCAAAAGGAGGGGCAGCAGATGATGGTTTGCTTTAGTTTACAAACTAAATAAGCAACCAATATAGTTAAAGGAGAAGAAAATTAGCTAAGGCCTAAGGCTTCAATAGAAGAGTAGAGGAATGCTATTTGACTTGATGAAAATTATAATGCTAGAGGGCTCCTTATATAGGAAGTAAGTTGTGTAACTCTAACAACTAATTAAATAAATAAAAAACTCTTAAATATATGACAAATGCAATATGTTATGGATCGATGAAACCAGAGACCGAGCTATCGCCAACCTCGGCTGTTACCATCTATCACTGCTGAAGTCGTACAATAGAGAGTTACCTCAAAAGTTTCAACTCAGAGATCTTGTACTTCGACGGGTCACACAATCCTTGATCAGCTCGGAATGCTATGAACAGCCGAGTCCTGGGAGGATCTTATGTCGTATATGATAAAATTGACAAGGGTTTGTATTACCTCATGAAGAAGGAAGAAGAGCCTCTACCAAATCCATGGAATACAATGTTGCTAGTCTCATACAATCGGTTGCGGCCTCAACTTTTTTCACCTGATGTAAACTCAAATAATCAATAAACAGCTTTTTTCCCCTGAATCTCATCTTGTATCTTTTAGTTAATTTCTAGGTTTAACCTAAGTATCATGTCAACCCTTCGACTCGACTGATACTTGGGGGCGACCTTGGAATTTTTTAAGCTTTCAACATTCGAGCAAACTCGAGGGGCATGAATGGTCGAGAAACTGGACCCTCGGGAATGCGTTGGCGGCGAACATGTCTTACTTCGCTATGGCTCAGGCTTAAGTATCTTGTCAACCCTAGACTTGACTGATACTTAGGGGCGACCTTGAAAAAATTTCAAGCTTCTAACATTTTAGCAAACTCGAGGGGCACGAATGGTCGAAAGACCGGACCCTCGAGAATGCATTGGGGGCGAACAATTATGCTTTGATCTGGCTCTGAAACTGTCAAAGTCTAGTCGATTTCCTAGTTTCTTCTAAGTATCATGTCAACCTTCGACCCGACTGATACTTGGGGGCGATCTTAAAAAATTTCAAGTTTTCAACATTCGAGCAAACTCGAGGGGCACAAATGGTCGAGAGACCGGACCCTCGGAATGCATTGGCGGTGAACACGTCTTACTTCATTGTGGCTCAGGCCTTCGAGCTCAATTGATATTCCTTGTTTACTCTAAGTATGATGTCAACCCTCGACCCGAATGATACTTGGGTTCGACTTTGAAACTTTTTAAGTTTCCAACATTCGAGCAAACTCGAGGGGCACGAATGGTCGAGAAACCGGACCCTTGGGAATGCGCTAGCGGCGAACACGTCTTACTTCGATGTGGTTCAGGCCTTCAAAGTCCAGTGAATTTCCTGGTTTACTCTAAGTATCATGTAAACCTTCAACCCGGCTGATACTCGAGGGCGGCCTTGAAATATTTCAAGTCTCCGATATTCGAGCAAACTTGAAGGGCATGAATGATCAAGAGACCGGACCCTCGAGAATGCATTGGGGGTAACCACATTATACTTTGACCTAGTTTCGATGTTCAAAGTCCAGTTAATTCTTTGAACTCTCGGGATCCCATCTCGAAGCTCTTCAAGGTTCTATCGCTTTACAAGCATTCTAGCCTTACAGTAGATACAGATGCAAGGTTACAAGAATATCAATAGTTTTACTACATTTAAGACGTTTCAACACAACATATATAAGAGAATCCGGCTCAACATAAATAATTGAAATGAATTTCAGATAATACAGCAGGAATCCAGCACAACAATTCAGTACAAATCAGATGCAACACAAACCAGTAATTCAGTACAATTCAGTACAAATTTAGTCTACAGCAAAAATTCAAAGCATTCACAAGTTCAAAGATCAAGTGCAAAACAAGTTTAACATTGTTTACAAATTACAACCCAACAGAAAAATCAAAAAAACACTCATCTCAGAGTGGCTACAACATCTCCCTCAACTGGCTCTTCAATGTCAACACCTCCAGTACCTTCAGTAGAAGGGTTCAAACCAGTACCATCGACGATCACATCAGACGCAGTCCTTATGGCAATACCTTCGACGATAGGACTCCCCCCGACACCTCCCAAACCTGCAGCAGTAATATCTACTTCTACTCCATCGGCCCGGGCAACATCGTCAGTAACAGGATCTTGGGTAGTGGGGAAACGTTGCAAAGTTTAAGGATCATACCCCAAATCCTCTATGAACTCCTTCAGCCTGACATTATCAGCACATTCATCATTATACTTCCCTTGGAAGGTTTTCTTCTGTTCTGTAATAACCTTATCCTTCCCAACCATTTTTGCCTCCAATACCTGCGTATGATTGTGACGCTGAGCTTCAAGCCTCCTCTCACATTCATCCTTGATAGTCCTCAAATCTCGCCTCAAAATGCTAATTTCAAAAACCAGCGATGCCTCGGTACCTCGAGCAAGCTCCAGAGTGTCAACAACCTCTTTTAATTTCCTTATTGCCACCTTATGTACCTTGTTGAAAGCCTGCTCCCAAGCATCTGTCTGCCAGAATAGTCGAGCCGTCAGTACCTCTTGAAGCATGGCATACTTAAGAAAATTTTAGAATTTCACAAAAAATATAAACAGTTACCTGATACATACTATTCTTCATCTGCCTCGAAGCCTCGCCCGGATCTGTACCACAGAGCTTCGCCATCAAAGCTGCCTCAGCTCGAGCCCGTTCCTCCCATTCGAACATGGTCAGTTCTTCATCCATATCCTCCCTATCATCTTCCCCCAGTACCTGTACCTTTTGCGATGGGTTTCTTTAGGCTGTTGTGCCCTCAGAGACTCGGGAAAGACCTTCCCCTTCCCTTTCTCAGCCTGTGTCGATGCCTACTTCGGCCTCTGTCTCGAAGCATCATAAGCTACTTCAGGTACCGTGGCTGCCTTCTTCGGTGCCCGTTGCCTCTTTGGGGCATACTTTACCTGCCTTGTCAATTTCTCTACCTCCATTCCTTCGACCACTCTCGAAATAACTTCGCCTCCCATTTAACTTCTTTGTTGGCTTCGGCATAATGGGTAGGTTTCGAAGCAGGAAATCAGTCTTTTTTTGCCTCTTCCTCTTGATACTAATCTTATTGAACACAGAGTTCTCACACTCCTCGTCCGAATTAATTAAGGCATCAATATAATCCCTCGGATTTGCCCAATTTCGGACGTTGGGACATGCAGAACAAACAGAGACACATTTATCAGCCTATTCGATTAATACGTCAAATGAAGCCTTCGACAGACAACTTACTTGGATTATAGACTTTATGATGTAACCTATAAGGGTCTTCCCTTCGAAATTCTCATAACTACCTCATACTACCACTAAGTCTTTATTCTACCCTCGACCCATCGAGTACAGATCAAACAACTAGGGCTTATCTGCATGACACTGGTTATGATAGGTGCCCATATTCTGGTTTGCTTTCCTCGAGTAGAACGACATAACATCGTACCTTTCGATCAAACTCCTTCCCTCACTCCTCAATTCTGCATTCATGCCCTCGATTACCTTTATCATTTCCTGAAAGTTCCCATTCATCTGAATCAGGGTAACTTCCCTAAAATTTAGCACCTCCTTCACTAACCTTCCTAGAGGTAGTTGCATGCCTAACCGGATTTGGCCTTTATATACCATATTTCCCTCTCGAGGTCTTGACTGGAAGTTATACCTCGACCCCAATTTTGTAATAAAATGATCTAGTCTCAGCTTCTTACTAGCTGAGATAGAACCTGCGACCTCCTTCAATTCAGTCTACTCCTTCTCACTTTGACCACTCTGATTCCCTTCTTTCCCTTCATCACACGAAGGCTCGACACTGCCTTCGCCTCTCTCCCTCTCTCCTCCGGCCATCATTTTTTTATCACTCTCCTCGGTCACTACCATCTTACGATGTCTACTTCTCGAAGCCCCACCTGTTGGCACTACCATAGCTAAAGGGGTATCGGTTCCAACAGCTAACACCTCTACGCCGTTACCTTCATCCATGGGAGCGTGACCAGGTACACTCGCCTTATTCTCTTCGATCTCTTCATCTATCAGCCTCATTCTCGAAGATCGACGGGTACGCATCTTACCCTACAAAAGAAGAGGCACGCAATTAGATCAACATATTCGACTATTCTGTGTCATTAACTCACTTTCATCCACCCTCTCCAACTAATAAAAACACAGTCAAGTACTTGGCCCCAATCCCGGTCATACCATCAATACCCTCACAATCCCAAATGGGATAAACCCCCAAACATATGGTTTTCCCCTGTTGTCAACCATATCCTCACAGCTATAAAGCCTAGCAGACTTTATACTACTATGTATTCAATATATAGAAACAAAGGATGAAGCAACAAGATAGAAATAAGAAGGACATACCTGTTTGTGCAAAGTATCCATCCCTCCTTTCAGAAATTCAGATGATCCCACAGCAACTACCGAGCTCTATGGAACAATGGAGTATGTTTTTCCTTACCCTCACTCTCTGGTTTTTCTATAAGTGTTTGAATGGGAATAGTAACCATGCCCTTATAACTATATATACCATCACGAAATACCAAAAAACTGCCTTGATTCCCCAAACTGTTATCATTACCACTACCCCACTATCCCTACTTTTCGATGAGATGTACTTTGCCAATTTTACCCCCCATAACCCATATTTCTAACCTGAGTAACCTCCTTTATTACTCCAAAAACCACCATAACTCCTTAACTAACTTCTTTCATTACCTGCCTCGGAATTCCAACAAGTCATAGTCAACCTTCCAACTTCCAATAACCAACAGTCTTTCTCAACAAATGCCTTTACATATGTTTTTGAGTCCCCTTGCTTAGAGGGGGCGAATGTAGTAGCCTACTCGCAGCCTCCCGCCCTAATCGAACACTCGAAGGCTACATCGAAGCCCATTCAATCCATTAACATGTCATCCAAGAATACATGAAGATGATACTTTGAAGACGAAGCCTCGACTAGGAACAAACCTCTAAGATGAATAGCACATCAGCATCAAAGACGAAGCCTCGACTCCACATCGGCATTTGAAACACTTCGCAGACGTGTCAGACAGCCAGGTCATCAGACAAGAATGGAGCTGTTGTTGGTCATGGCAGCTACTGTGATAGAACCATCAAAAGCTACAGTGTTAGAGTACAGTACCAAACCCGACATTTCCAGGTTCAACACCAACTCCGGGATACCCACCTGATACCCAGATGGTACCCTTGTAATGTGACCTACCTTGCTGACTCAGCCCTTCCTGTGTTTTATTAATAGGTGGGAGGGGGAATTAATGAGAGATAACGAAATCTAATCCCAGAGCCCTTGTAGTTTACCTTCAACCTTCCTGTAAAATACACAGTACTCAAACCTTCGCCAACTCGACAGTAATATACAATCTCTTAAATATCCTCATCATAGGTTGTAGAGAGTCCCATTCTAGGCCTCCACACAAGTATATGGTCAATAAATTACTCGTACTATAGATTATATGCTTGAATCTTTTGATTGAAGAAAAACTTGTGGTGTAAGAGCCAACCTCCCCTCTGCACGAGGTTAGGCCCCTATAGATTTATGTGCTTGAGTTATTTGTGTACACGGACTCTTTATTAATTGTGAACCATTATACAGACAAATATAAAAAAATTGAAAGATGATCGACTACGCCATAGGAGTAGCCGATAGAATGAGCAGATTTAAAAATGTTGCAATCGAACACTTACCAAGTGGAGAAAATAGACATTCCAACTCCCTTGTCTATCTTGCTAGAATTCTCATAATAGAAGCCCGATATTTGATGATCCAAGTGGCATCCACCCCCAACATTAGTATCATCAGCTTAAATGCCATTAATACTGGGGTCGACGAAGAGGTAAAATGGGCGCTACACGAAGAACACTCTCAACATCACCCCCAATACCCCCAAGTGTTTCCTCAACAACGTTCACCTCCCTTCCCTTCATCTGTAATTCATCCCCCTCCAGAAGTGCCAGAGAAACAGGATAAGGCTGCAACGTATCGACATCATACCCCATATCATCGATAAACTTTTTCAACCTCACATTCTCCATGCATTCCTTACCATACTGCCCCTTGAAACCCACCTTCTGTTTCCCTTTCACCTTTACACACGCCTTCAGCTTGGCCGACCACTCTCGCTCCAGCCTTGACCGTTGTTGCTCGAGTTTCTCATCATAGGAGTCAGTAAGCACATCTATATCTTGCTTCAACTTCCTGACTTGAGATACCCACGATGCCACCATCCCTGGAGACAGATCCAGATTTTCCTTTGATTGTCGCTGCTTTGCCTTCACCGACTTCATCGCATTGTTACAAGTCTCTACCCAGACTTCCGCCTGCTAAAAATACTCAAGATATCAGTAAACCTCGAAACTCGAACAATTTGCAAGTAACTTCAAAATATCAATACACAAAGCTATATATAGTTACCTGAGACATGCACCTCTTTATCTCCTTCGAAGCTTCGACAGGGTCATCCTCCCAGAGCTCGACCATTGAGGCCTGCTTCCCCACAGCCTGCTCCTGTCGCTCAGCTTCCATCATTTCTTCATCTTCCTCCATTGTATCATCCTCCCCAAGTACCTAACGTCTCTTACATTGAATAACCATCGATTGCTGTACCTTAGGGGATTCGGGTGCTACTCGACCCTTCCCTTTCTCGGCTTAAGAAGAAACCTGGTTTGCCTTCATCATCGAAGCCTCTCCACCCCCTTCGGACATTGGCGCCGCTTGCCTCGCACCCCTCCGCGACCTCGGCACAAGCTGGAAATTCCTCGGCAACTCTTCCCCTCCCATTTCTTTTTTCTCTTTCGAAATACCTACCCCTCTTTTTATCTTTCATCGCTTCGGCGTAGCGGGTAGGTCTTGAAGCTGGGAATCCACCATTTTTCTCCTTTGCCTCTTGATCTTTAGACTATCAAATACTAAATTTTCCCAGTCTTCACAAGCTTGAAGCAGAGTATCAATATAATTCACTGGATTATCCCAAGGCGAGCTTTCCGGACCTGCAGAAATAAAGCAAAAACACAGTTATCACTTACATCAGAAGCACATCAACAACAAACCCTTTGACAACAAATTTACTTCCGTTAAATACCCTATGATGTAATTTGTACGGGTTATCGTTATCTACATTCTCGTAGTTACTCCTTACTATCTGTAAATCTTTATTCCACCCCCAACCTGTTGAGTACCGATCGAAGAACTAAGGCTTCTCTGGGTGACATTGAATGTGATAAGTCCCCGAGTTTTGACTAGACTTCCTTGAATAAAAGGTGATAATGTCGAACCATTTAATTAAACCTCGACCCTTACCAGCCAATTTCACATTCATCCCCTCTATCACCCTCATCATCTCATAAAAATTACTGTTCATCTGCACCGGAGCTACTCCCCAAAAATTTAGCACTTCTTTCACCAGTCGCTGAAGAGGAATCTCCAGTCCCAATCAAATTTGACCCCTATACACCATAATCCCTTCCCCAGGGTCTGATTTGATGGTCAACCCTGTCCCCGCCACACTCATTTGCAACCCCACCTTTAAGAGTTCTAACTTTGTGGCAAGCCAATCTAACCTAACCCTATATTTTCCCGACACGGCATCCTCGATCTCATCCGACTCAGTAAAATCCTCGTTATCACCTCCCTGTACCTTATCTCCCTCCCCAATACCCAAAGGTTCTACACCACATCCCTTCCCCCTTACTGTTTCCTCTTCTTCACTATCTTCGGTCATTATCGTCCTTCGACGTTTCGTGACCGCATCATCTCCAACCGACAGAATCATCGACAACAGGGCCTCGGTCACCACATCTAACACCTCAAAATTGCTACCCTCGCCAATTGGGTCTCGACCAGACGTACAAGCTTCGACCTCGTCAACCTCTTCATCCACCAGTCCCCGCCTTGAAGCCTGACGGTTATGCATTTTTTGCCTATAGAAGAAGAGGCGTGCAATTAGGGTGGAAAATTCGACAATCCCGTGTCTATCACCCTCATCCCATCTATCCCCTTCAGATATTTCTCCTGCCGCAAATTTCAGACACAATAAATCCTCCAAAACAAAAACCCTCACAAAATTTCTGACTGGGTCAAAACCCAGTTCTAACAAGCCTCCATACTCCCGAAAATTACCTCTTCAATCCAAATGCCAAATCTCCTACCCATCCCCTCAAATAGAGTAAATATGACAGAGATCAAGTTACTTACCAGTGATTAGTAGCCCTTTCCTCGAACGAGCAAGATCAAACCAGCAAAAGAAGCAGCAAACCCCACGTTTGAAATAACATATTATCTCTTCTCCCAATCTTTTGATTCTCACCACAGGATAGCACAGTAATCACTCTTCTCTCACTTATATATCTTTCAAAAAAATTAAACCACCTCAATTTACTCACCACTATCATTACCACGACCCCATCTTTTCAGCTCTAATGTCATTTAACCACTTCACCCCTCGCACTTCCCACGTGCGCACAACACCCTTACTACCATCTGCCCACTAAAACTGAAGTTCTCGGGCCCTTTTTCCCCCTTACTCGAAGCCAAGCAGTCCAGTCTAAGCAGCCAATCATTACCTTTTTTCCATCATGCGGGAAAAACAACATCATTACCTTTTGTACATTGGCCCAGGCGTTCGTATCAGTCTGGCCGACCAACCGTCTGGGCTGCCAGAGCAGCTAGTCAAATCAAACTCAATCTTCGACGCATTCCTGCACTCGAGTACTCGACCATTTCATGCCTCGAACAATCATCAACATCTAGCCTCAACAAAATTCATTTCAATATATTGGCCTTCTACATTCAGCGCACCCCTTAACTCAAAAGTTTTGAACCTTCGACCAAATACAGTCGTAAGTTTGACCAGTCAAAAACCTCAGGCCTGCAGATAAATTTTTTAGCTTCGCCACAGTTTACTTTTCCCATCAACAAAAACTATTTTTATCTTCGAACAACACAAACTACATATTTCGACAAACTGCATCTTCCATTCCATATCAAACTTTATTACTATCACCCACAGTTCAAAAACACGAGTTATTCAAAGAAATCATTTTTCATTCAAAAAGAAGATAACATTCCAACCCTCTTATAAAACAATAAACAAGAGACAATAGAAACAAAATAAAAGAAAGAAACAATACAATCACATTTAGATGACCCTAGTTATTAGCAGGTTGCTCCTCTTCAACAACGGCCGCAACATCTGTATCCTCTTGGTCAACAATATCCTCTGTGAAACCCTCAATGAGAGACATCTGATAACTGGGGTATGGCCCCATCATCTGCAGTATCCCCCACCAATATGTGAATGGCATCTCTAGAAATGGAGCTCCGGTTCCACCTCAAAAATATTTGGCATTTCTGCATCAATGTCCTCTTCCAGGCCAAACTGCCATCGCAGCCCCAACAAAGCCTCCCGTATGCGCCTAATTTTCGCAGCAGCCGGGTCCTCTTGAACGGGAATATCTACCGCCATTTCAATATGAGAAACGAAGAAGAACAACAAGAAAAACATGCAAAAAGGTGAGAAATAATCTTTACAACAGTTCATTTTATACTTGCAAACCCACCACAACTTTCCATATTACGTAACCAAATTAATAACAACCTTTCATTTCCAACCTCGAAAAGTCAACATGCAACCTCTCCAACTTCCTAGACGTAACTGATTCATTGGTGGATGCATACAAACCTCATTCCAAAGGACCTCCATTTGAGCACATCACCCACTTCGAGCATTCGACCATCACAACCATCGTTTATTACAAAGAAATATTTCATCATACCTTCGACTATAATTCATTCTGACCATCATAACCAGATAACACTAACCTTCGCTCATCATTACCTTCGAGCTCATCACTGTACCTCGCGCCTATAAGAGTATTCACTTACATTCGTCAACAATATCAGTCAGACATAGCAATATATGTACGGAGAAAATACTTTGCCCATTTCAAATAGTAAATTTAACAGATAAATTACATTTTTACCATCAACCCTACACAACAGAAACAACCCCCTCCAAACATAGCAAATTAGAAATTTAAAACATTCCCCCCTCAACCCGAAGTCCTTCTACCGAAAGGACCAGCCCCGTTCGCCACATTCAGCTCCTCGATGATCTCCTCTGCATAAACTAGACTTTCAGCTAGTGCCATCAGAAAGAGATAGCGCCGTTCAGCAGTCGTAAATTGAAACCTCAACTATTCCCAAAGATAAGAATATGGATTACCATTGAAGAACTCCTCAGGCCCTGCTTCCACAAAGTTCAGCATGTCCCAGGTTAGGTCATGTTCGCCAAAAAACTTCACGTACAGTTCTGCCATTTTTCGCCTCACTCGACAGTCCCGAGCAAACCCTATCCCCTTCTGGTAACGTGTGTTCGGTGTTGCATCCATCCAAATGTTAAGAATATGGAGAATAGAGCAGAAGACTATTGTAGATGAAAGAAGATAAAGCGTACCTCCATAATAGCCAATATTTATAGGCCACAATACATTTATTACCCTATAACCAACTGTATCCCTTAAAAACCCCCTTTTACTACTTTCTCGATAAACAAGACAGTCAAACCACCCAGATTCTAATACCGAACAGTTTTCTCAGCGAACACCTCTCCACCTGGCTTCGAGACCATCACTGAGAGGGGGCGAATGTAGTAGCCTACTCGTAGCCTTCAAACAGACAGTCGAAACCCACTTCATAGCCTACTCGAATATATCAAAGCCCTCTCAACCCCTAAAAAGGCCCCTCTGAGATCCTCCAGAGATAAACCTTTGATAGTGGACAAAACTTTCAGAACGAATCAGTACATTATAGCAGACATCCTTCAACCATTTCTACATACGGTCGAAGTATGATAAGGCAGACAGCCAGCTTACCGGACAGAACTTTGAGAGCGAATTAACATCCCAGTAGCAGATATCCTTCGACCTCACTATCACGTAGTTAAAGCAAGATAAGACAGACAATTACCTCATCAGATAAGATAACGCATTGATTGGCTTGTGCATCTATAGTGACAAGCCCAACCACCACGCCATTCAGAGCCATCACCAATAAATACAGCAGTAACAGTACCGATAAGACCGGAGTTCATCACTCATCGGAATTTTCTAATAGCATAATCATGTAAACCAGACCCACGCCTGGTGACTCAGCTCCCTATGCTTCTATAAATAGAGGGGAGGGGAAACCAGATATGGGTTAGAAAGATCTCCTCCAGCCTTTGCATCTTTACCTTCGACCACCCATAAAACCTGTACTCGAACCCTCTAATTTACTCTTCAGTAATATAATCTGTCTTAAAAATCCTCATAAGAGGTCGTAGAGAGTCACATTCGAGCCTTTACACAAGTATTTTCCTTTTGTTTTATCTTATCATTGGCCAATTGCTTGTTCCCTATGATTGAGGATTGAGTTTACTTTATAAGAACCAACTCCCTATCTGAACGGAGTTAGGTCCTTACAAATGACAATTAGTAAAGTAATCGATGTTTTATGACTTAACGAAGAAATTGTTAAATTGTATCGAGAATTGACTGTAGTATGTGTAACTGTCAGTAATAATAGTAGCAGATAGTAATAATAGTAGTAGATAGTAATGGTAGTAATCATAGTAATGTGAGAATGATATGATGGAGGTTAAACTCGACAACTATGTGAATATGAACACATGAACATATATATGTATCATATATGATAGATACTAATTGCTGTAAAAAAATAGAATCTAATTTTTGGGTTCTTAAAAATGGCCAAACCACCTCAAATCGATGATAAAGATATATACGAGGACCTTCAAGATGTAGAGTCCCTGATGATCGATGTAACTACCTGTGTGCAACAATTATGAGGTAGATGCAGGGTGGGGTCGAGTAGTGCAGGACTAGCTGGTGTGGGCCAGTTAAGGGTGGCACCTAAGATTGTCAAATTGTCTGATGAGGAGGCTACTGAGATAGATGTGGATCATAAGCCACAGGCCAGTAATTGAGAAGGTAGTGGGGGTGGGGAAGATGATGTGGAGAAGGGTGAGGAAGCTCGTTATGGAGAGGGTCCGGAGATGAATGAAATAATGAGTTTCAAGAAGAAGTACGGTATTCCTAGAGATATTAGGTTAGAGGAGTACCAATATGATATGATGGACCAAGAAGTACCCTTGGACGGGATTCTCGAGCATCGAAAACAAATTAAGAATGGGTTGAAGCTTGCCCTTCGAGCTGACCAGAAGAAGTTGATAAACTTCTTTAATGTGGCACCTTGTCAGCTCAATCCAAATGTATACAACCTATTTCGCGTATGTGGGGCGATAAATGATTGACTTTAGTCAAGGGGGGAAGAGTTTATCACTATTGATGATTTATGTGTGTACTGCACACTGAAGATGATCCCGAGGAAAGTAGGTTATCGCTACATGGTAAAGTTTTTAAAAAGACCGCTATTCTATGACATGGTATCGACAGGACAGCGATACAGTGATGAACGATTAATCATGTCTGGGAACTACGGGTTCAACAAGAAAGACCCTGGGGAGCCCTAAAGAGAAAGACTTTTTACTTAGGCTTGTGGTTAGGAAACTTATATGTCAATGTTTGATGTATTGAATGTGATTAAAATTGTTTGTAACTGCATTCCGTTTATGTGCAGCTTTGAAGGAGGCTGATAAGAAGTCGGAAGTACAAGTAGAATTGTACAAGGTCATAAAGGGTTACTTGGGTAGGACCGACAATCCTGTCATCGACCAAGATCGTGTAAGTGCCCTTTTTTATGAGGCCGGGTTAAAGAGGTAGAGGGCAAAAGGATCAGAAGTCCCTATTATCAATAGTAAGATGTCGACAAAGAAGAAGAGGGCCACAGAGTCTAGTCTGCCATTGGAAAATCCTTCCTTGGCTGGGTACACGACTAACTCTCAAACTGCGAAGATAGACTCGATGTTTGCTAAAATATTAGGAAAGTGTAAGAAGAAAATGGCCACGAGCCAAGTTGTTGTTCCTCTACTTCATCCGAAGAGGAATTCTCGGCGGTTGACAATGTAGGAGAGAGTAAAGACTGATAAGCCAGTTGCATTACCATATAGGCGTCTCCCATGGGGTACGACAAGTGTAGTTTCGAAGAAGAAGGGGAGTAGAGTGTCGTCGAAGAACAAATTCGTCAAGGAATCAGAGATTGAAATACAGAGGATGATGGATTCTTATATGTCAGGGACGAATGTATTGCAGGCTGAAGTTGATGATTGTTTAGTTAGGGCTGAGAGCTTGATGACATTTCACAGTGAGGGCCACCGCAACTTGCCCAAGGTGAGAAAATTTTCTGCTTTGCTTCGATTAAAGAAACTGGTATGTCATTTGAATAATTAATTCATGAATGTAATGCAAATGAAGAAGTTGTTGACGGAGGCAAAGGATCGCATTATTGGTAATAGTGGCCATGCAAATCAAGTGTTGGCGCATTAAAACATCGAAAAAGATTTGACGAGGGAAAAAGAAGCTCTAATTGAAGATAAGAAAGAGAAAAATGCAATACTCAATACCTACAAGCTTGTAGCGCGAAAGGCGAACGACACTACCCTTTGTAAAGCGAAGATAATGTGGGAGAAGGAAAAACATAAGACTTTGGTGTTGCATAGAATAAATTTTGAGAAGGATATAATAAAGCAGATTGCCGTTGTGCGAAAGGCGATGGAGCTGGAACATGATTAGGTTCTGGATGAGGTTAGGGCTGAGTGGATAACAAAGAATTTAGATACTTGAAAGAAGGTGAGGGCCCACTATGTTAGGCAGTACGAGTTGTTGGAGGTCAGGAAGGATCATTACAAGGGGTTAGCCAAGTCTGGTAGTGTTGCCTTCGAGGATTCAAATGTAGACGATGATGTTCCGGAGACTCCCAATGTTCCCAGTGGGACATAAGTCATTGACTATTGTGTGATGATGGAAGCTGATGGGATGCGTCCTGAGGAATTAATGGAAGTGTTTCCTCCTGAGAGGTTACCGAAGGTTGATAACGTCGTGTCTCCTCTTGTAGTTTAAATAATTTGTGTAAACATTATTTATTTTAAAAGAGAGATGTAAAAGTGGTCAATGGGACCTGAACAATTTTTAATTATGTGATGATTTGAATGATAAATTTTTGTTATCGAATAAATTTTTTTGAAAATTTGTGATGCAAAAATGGTTAAATTATGCTAAGTGTTAAATTCGAGAAAAATGATATTTTTTAAAATGTGATTGTAATTCGTAGCAAAGAAGTAAGGAACACCTGTGGGCATGATAAGTAAGCGATGGCCATGAAATGGCAAGTAATGTGAAGGATTACCAGATGTGTATCCTCAATGGGATATCTGGATTTATATTAAAATAGAACAAAATAATTTATATTTAGTTTGATAAGTAAGGAAACCGAAGTAGAGTATCCTGTGATTGGATAATGTTCGCATAAACTGGATGATAGTCAGGATGCATACTTATTAAGTATGGAATGAGACTAAGTAATGATAGTAAAGATGCTTGATTGTTGAATGCATACTTATCAAGTATGGATCGAGATCAAGTGAAGATAGTAAAGATGATTGCTGTCAGGTGCATACTTATCTTGTATGGATCGAGAACAAGTAAAGATAGAAAAGATGTAAGTGACAGAAAAGATTGTTTTATTAAATCGATAATAATTATTACAGTTGTTATCTGTAAAAAAAATTCAGTTGAGCTGTGTTCCAAGGATATTCAAGTAAGATTTCATCTTCGGTCATTAGCCAGTAAGTCCCATTATCTGTTTTGTCACTGACAATGTAGGGCCCTTCCTAGTTTTCAGACAATTTGCCTGAATTCTTAGGTTCAGTACTATCTTGAATTCATCGAAGGACAAGGTCGCCAATACTAAACTTTTTTTTTTAAACTTTTTTGTTGTAAGCTTTTTTTAACGTGTCATGGTATCGTCCCAAGTTTGCGATGGCTTTGTCTCAGGTTTCTTCGATCCAGTTTAGGTTGCATTGGAGACCTAATTCATTATCCTCATCTGTGATTTTTCTTTGATTACTTGGTAGATCGAGGTCTGAAGGTATGACTTCTTCAGTGCTGAAGGCCATCATAAATGGAGTACAACCTGTGGAAGTTTGAGAAGTAGTCTGGTATGCCTAGAGAATACTGAGTAGTTCATCAACCCATCTGCCTTTCTTTTCGTCGAGGTACTTGCATAGACTTGATTTGATACTCTTGTTGATGGCTTCAGCTTGTCCGTTGCCTTGAGGGTAGTATGGTGTGGAAGTTGATATATGAAATTTGTATTTATGGAGGAAAGCAAGGATTGTAGCGCTTATGAATTGCTTGCCATTTGTCAGACCGTAACATTTGTGGGCAGCCAAACCTAGTTATTATGTGCTCCCAAAGGAACTTGATGACTTCATTTTTATCGGTATGACATAGAGGAGCTACTTTGACCCATTTTGTGAAGTAGTCAGTGGATACCAGGATAAACCTTTGGTTTCCCGATATTGGATGGAATGGTCCAATGATGTTGATTCCCCATCGCTTGAATGGCTAGAGGACATTGCTAATGCACAATTCAAGTGCAGGACTTTTGGTGTCTTGGGCGTGGATTTGGACTTTGTGGCACCTACGTATAAATTCTTCATAATTTTGTCTCATCTTTGGCCAGTAGATTCCTTGTATGAGCGCCCATTAGGCTAATGATCTTCCCGAAATATGGGCTCCACATATACCTTTGTGAAGTTCTCTGATTTTGATCTGAGCTTGTTTTTTAGAGATGCATTCGATAAGGGGCCCTCCTCCAGTGATATGACATAAGACTTTATCTTGAACTGTGAATTTGGGGCATTTGGCCAAAAGTGAGCGGGCTTCTTCTTTATTACTCGGGAGGATGTTGGAGTTGAGGTATGCATAAAATAGTTTTCTCCAGTTGTTAGGGTTTTCATCTTCAGTAATAGTTATTTGTATTGTTGACTTTATTTCGAGGGTTGAATACTCGATAATTTTGATAGCTAAAGATCATTTTTTACTGTTTCCCAGCATGGCGGCGATGTAAGCCAATGCGTCGGCATGGCAATTTTCATGTCGAGGTAAGTAGGAGATCGATGCTTGTTTAAATTTGTTCATATTTTCTTTGACTAGGGCTGCATAATCAACCATTTTTCCTATTGTGTAGGACATTTTGTTGTAATGATTGGCCACGAGTAAAGAATCGATGTAAACTGCTATTTCTTCTACGCTAAGTGTGAGTGCAAAATCGACTCCGTAGAGGATACCTTCATATCCAGTCTCATTGTTTGTGGCATAGAAGTTTAGTTTAATAGCTTTCTTAATGCGATGATTGAAATGTGTAATGAGGACAATGTCAATTCCAAATCCTCGTGGTCCAGCTGATCCATCTACAAGAGTTGTCATCCGGCACTTCTCGATCATGTATCTGGTTCAACAATTGTGTCATCTGTGAATTTTTTTTTGAATTTTTCCCAATCAGGGTCTTCGACTGGAAAGTCTTCCAAGAAATTAACAATTGCTTGTCCCTTGACAGATATCTGGGGTTTAAAGGAGATGTTATATTCGCCAAGGAAAATAGACCATTGATGGATTCGTTGAGATTTTTCTTTTTTTGAAAGTACCAGTTTGAGGGGGTACTTAGAAATGATTTTGATGGGATGGGCTTGGAAGTATGGATGAAGTTTTTGAGAGTTGTAGACCAAGGCAAGTAGTTGCTTTTCTGCTGTTGTGTATATTTTTTTAGCAGACATGAGGGTCTTGCTGATGAAGTATATTGGTTTTTCTACTCCTTCGTCTTCTCGAATAAGGACGAAACTAATGGAGTTATCAGTTGTGGATAGGTACATTGTTAGTATTTTGCCATCAATTGGAGTACTCATTGTAGGAGGACGCCCCAAGTATCCTTTAAGATCTTGTAAGACTATCTCACAGTCAGGAATCCAAATGATCTCCTTGTGTTGTTTCTTTGAAAGTGTAGTAGGATTTCTACGATGAAGGAGGTAAAGAAGTTTGAATTGATCAGATGATTTGGAGATGAATCTGTGAAAGGCGGCGATCTTGCCTGTAAAATTTTGGACATCATTCTTTATTCGCGGGCATTGCGACAAGTGCCTTGATTTGTGGAGGAACGATTTCGATTCCTCTATTACTGACCAGGTGTCCCAAAAATTTACCAGATGCGGCACCTAATTGGCATTTCTTCGGGATAAGTTTCATCTAGAACTGGTAAAGGATATCGAAGATGGTTTGGAGGTTGCTGGAATGATCTTCGTGCTTCAAGCTTTTACAGATCATATCATTGATGTAGACTTTCATGATTTTTCCTAGATAATTTTTAAACATTTTAGTGACAAATCGCTGGTAAGTAGCTCCTATATTCATTAACCTGAAAGGCATCACTGTGTAACAGTAGAGACCTCTTTCAGTAATGAAGGTTGTCTTTTCTTGATCGACTTCGGCGAGTGGAACTTGATTGTAGCTGGAGGCGGCATCCATCATAGAAAGAAGTTCGTGCCCTGGGGTAGAGTCGAGGATTTATGGGATCAGGGGAAGGGAAAACCTTTTTTTACCGTGAATTTGTTGGGTTCTGTGAAGTCCACACAAACCCTGTTCTTCCCATTTTTCTTTGGGACTGCCACAATGTTAAGAACCCACTTTGGATATTTGGCTTCTCGAATAAATCCTACATGAAGGAGTTTATCAATTTCTTCGTTCACGGCTTCGCGGAGGTGGGGAGCTAGGTTTTGACATTTATGTATTACTATTTTGCTCACTAGAAGGAGGTTTAGTTTGTGGCACGTGATTGATGGATCAATGTCAGTTATTTCTTGGAAAGTCCAGGCAAAAATGTCAATGGTTTTCTTTAGTAGTTAGATCGCGGTTTCCTTTTCATCAGTTGACAACTTCAAGCCGATGTAGGTGTGACGCCTGGGTCCATCGAGTTTAATGGATTCGACAACTTCGGTTTCATGCTGCTCGAATGTAGTGGATTCTTTTAAACCGTTAAAGCTGGTGATTGCTATTGTCAAGGCTTTCAAGGAATCTTTGAGTCCTAGAACTTCAATTGCCCTTTTGAATAAAACATCTATGGGGCTTCCAGTATTGACAAGAAGCGTATGTAGGTAGTCTTATCAAACTTTGAACATAATGACTAGAGGGTCATCATGCGGATATTTAAATGGCTGGTGTCATAGTCCTCGAAGGTAATATGATACAGACGTTTTAATTTGCTAGAGCTGGGAAGAAGTTTCGTTGATTTATCTAAGGAGGTCATTTTGCAAGAAAATGAGATCCGATCGTTCTGTTTCCTTTTTTTTCCTTTTTCAATCTCGATCATATAAAGGTGGCGAGCTTACCCTTGGCCCTGATTTTTTTTCAACGTCTTTTCTCTTTGTCTCATTCTCGAGGAACTTTTGGATGACTATGGCATAATTATAAAGCCTTTCTGCTAATAGGATACGATGAAAGATTCGAATGAGAGAGTAGCAGCTGTTAGTTTTGTAACTATGAACATTGTGATACTGACATAAAAGTTTATTAGGGATGTCGGTAATTGTTTATGGTGCTTGGTAACACTCATATCCCCTTTATCGTTGGTACGATAGCGGATAGTTGTTGTCATTGGGAGTAGAACTGGGACGGGCCTGTCAGGTCTCCCAGCCTTTCCCCTATTATTGTCGGTATTTCTTCCGCATTGCTTGGGTGCTTCATTAGTGGTTTACTTTTAGGGTGGAGAAGAAGTTGTTTCCCTATAATGGATGGCAGAAAAGTTTTTCATTTTATCTTTCTTGGATTGTTCTTGTTCGATGCAGCTATTAACTACATAAATAATTTTTGTCGCTGTTTTAGGCTTGTGCAGAGTAAGCTCTTCTCGAACCTTAGAGTCGATGTGTAGGGCTGAGGTGAAGGCTGGAACGACAATTTTGCTATATGAGTTCCCTATTTTCTGTTATTCCTGTAAGAAACGGTTGTAAAATCTTACAAAGGTTTCTTTTGTGCCCTGGTCGAAGAAGAACAAGGAATCTACAGTGATCTCTCTCTCCTTAGCATGAGCATAATTAGACTCAAATAGACATTGTAGTTGGCTAAATGTGGTAATGGAGCCTTCATAGATTGTATGGAACCATCTGAGAGGTTCTTCTTTCAGGCTCATGTTAAATAGCCTACATAACATGTGGTTGAGTTTGGAGTATAATTCTACTGCGGCTATGAAATGTTGGGCATGGGTAAGCGGGTCAGTGAGGCCTACATATTGAATGAACTTGGGCAAGTGGAAATTGTCTGGAATAGGAATGACTTCGATATGAGGGGAAATAAGGTTTTTCTTGATTATGTCAAGTGTAGACCTTCGCCTTGGGATATTAGAGTATATGGCCAGGATTCTATTGTTTAGGTCATCCAAGGTAATGAACTATGGAGGAGGAATTTGTAAGGTTGGAACTTGCGGATCGAAATCTCCCTATCCTTCTAGTCCCAATCGGTCCCTAATTGGTCTTCTTTCCGGTAGCAAGGGGGGGGGGGGGTGGGAGGGGCTTGATGGCGAGTGCGTTGACTTCCTCGAGTTGTCGATGCTGAGGATGTCAAGCTAAAATACTGAAAATCCATGTCTTGATTTCTGGATCTCGATTGAGAAGTTCGTAATTCATCCTATCTTGGGTTATCATCTCATTGAGTTGCTCTTGACCGATGATCACTTTGGGACTGTGATGGCAATGCTTGACGGTCAGTGAGTCGATATTGGGTTATCCTTAATTTTTCCATTTCCTTCTGATGTGTCTGACTCTGCTGGTCCAAGGCCTTTCTTCTTTCATCTCTTTTTACCTGAAGAGCTTAAAAATGAATGTGTCGATCTTTTGATCTTTTGGCTTTTTCTGACTCCGTCTATTTTCGGTGTTCGATCACTGCGCTGTGTAGGTCGACTGTTTCTGGCATCGGATTGATCTCGTGATCTCTTACTGTGCTAGAATGGCTTCGGAGATTCATATTTATCATTGGATTGTTTTTGATCAGGGGTGGTAAAGAAAAGTATGGTAATTCCCACAGACGGTACCAATTGTAATGGCGTATTTTCTGTAAAGATAATCTTTGCCAATACTTTTCGCAAGAAAGGTGCAATAATAACCCAAACAAGTAAAATTTTGTGTAGAAAACTCTGTAAAGGATGAGAAAAACCACAACCACGAGGAGGGTTTTGATGTAAAATCAAATATGCTGCTAGTTATTACAAGTTTTTAAGTGACTGCAGGGTAAAGAAGTAAGAATAGTAGGGTTGTGGATCTGAATAATCTATTCTCTGCCTGTATTTGTAGTAGATACAAACAGTTTACAAAAAAAAAAGAAACAGTCTCCTATTTCGGAGGGAGTGGGCGAACTTCGCAGATCTCTAACAACTCTTTCTTAACCAAGCACAACGATTACTTTTAGTAGGTCGAGGACTTATGGTAGCTTCTTGACTGTTGTCTGTCTTCGACTATGCAATACTGACTTATCCTTGTAGAATCTAGTAAATATGCTACTATAATATCATCACCCATTACGTGATCATACCATGATCGATGAAGAAAATGAGTTCTAGTTGGCATGTAACATGAACTGGATCGACGAAACATGAGACAGAGGAGTTATAAACTTGGGAAGGTATCATTAGGTTTTTACAAGATCATATAACAAACGAGTTCATCATAGAGAGTTCAATATTAAAGATCTCGTCCTGCAAGATATACCAAAACATATAAAGGAACTTAATGTTGGGAAACTTGCAAAAAATTGGGAAGGACCTTTTATCGTTATCGACAAAAGCGGACTTGGCTTTTATGACCTTGCTAGAGTAAATGGGTATTAAGTCCCTATTCCTTGGAGCACGAAGAGATTAAAATTATATCGCAGATAATAATCTATCATAGTGATCTATTCTACTATTTTTTCCAATTGTGTCCCTCGCTCTTACATCAATGAAATACTTATGTTTGACCGACCTACATTACAATACTATTCTACTATCTCATACAATACTATTCTACTATTTCTTTTAAGTATATACGTCATTCTTACACTAATGAAATTCTTGAGTTTAACCAACCTAAACTAGAGTACTCTTCTACTATCTCATACAGTACTCTTTTACTATCTTTTACATTTTTGTACGTCATTCTTACATTAATGAAATACTTATGTTTGACCGACCTATAGTATAGTACTTTTCTACTATCTCATACAAGTACTTCTTTATATAGATAACCAATGTGTTCACCCCATTCTACTATTGCAGATCATTTATTGTTTTAGACAATTCGATCTTCAATTATATTACAGATTTTCAATTGCTTCAGACAATTTGATATTATAATACATTACAGATCACTTATTGCTTCAGACAATTTGATCTTCTATTATATTACAGATTGCCTATTGCTTTAGACAATTTAATCTTATATTACATTACAGATCCCCTATTACTTCAATTTTTATTATCTTTTATCATCTTACAGGTCGACTAATAGTTCCCCAATACGGCTAATAGACTATATGCTTCTAAAACCACAATTGGTTCATTGAAGGTCAATACAAATACATACAGATCACTAATTCTACTATCAGTCAAAATTTTCTATAATATGATGACCTTTACATTCTATGTCAAGTAATTTAACACTTGTAGTTCACTTTTACAACTGTACCAATGCCACCTCAAACACTAAGATAACTCAGTGCATCGCCACACAAACCTTCCCCACGCTCCAAAAGCTATATACACATAAATTTTGATACCCTCAAAGTAACAATTTGTCTTCCTTCCTTAAGATTTCTCTTAGTAAGAATACCAATTTTTTATATAACGTGGTATAGCATGGCACATTCCTTCAAACTAATGAGCACGCTCATCTGTCTTCCTCATAGCAGCTCGTATGCCAACTGCTTCCGCCTCTAGCATATTTATCCGAACTTGCAAGCATTTAGCACTGTCTTCTTCTTTCTGCAACATCGTCAACAACTCTATCATTTTAATTTGTGCAGGTATTAGTTCTGCCTTCAGCTGGGTTACCCGTCCCGAGATATTACTTTTATGACATTAAACTTTTTCAATGTCCAACTCCTTTTTCTTTACAACATCCTTTAATTCCTCCACTTTTTTCTGCGCAATGGCAACTTCAGCCTCTTTACCTTCCAATTGTTAGGTCTAACGACCCACCATACCTTGTTCTACAATCACCCTCACTTCCATTTTTACATTTAACTCAGCAACATTTTTCAATGCTTCATAATAGAAGGTCAAATCAACAATCAATTTTTTGTTCAAAACTTATGTGCAATACTTCATATTGACTTTGAACCTCTGCCAGTTCTACCTGTATCAATAGTTAACTTTTACATACATATCAGTTCATACACTAAAGCAGTTTACATATCACAGTTCACAATTTTACTCAAGACTATAATACTTGTGTACAATAGATCTACATTTCTACTTATATCTATTTTATCATCATAGAGAAGAAATTTTATTTATCATCAAAATAGTGTACAGAAATCTAATTCAAATTGGTGAATAACATAAATACTTTAATTATTCTCCCTCGAACTACAAGCAGACTGTCACCTATTTCCTGTGGTAGCCTACTCGCAGCCTTCGACCTCCTCACTCAAAGTCGACTTCGTATCCTACTCGAACATATCAAAGACTATCTTAACTCATAATCAATCCCCTCAAGAAACTCTTGCAGTCGAAGCCTCGACAGTAGATAAACCTTCGAGAACGGATCAGCACATAACAACAGATAAACCTTCGAGAACGGATCAGCACATAACAACAGATAAACCTTCGATAATGGATCAGCACATACCAGCAGATAAACCTTCGAGAATGCATTAACACATAACAGCAGATAAACCTTCGAGAATGGATCAACACATAATAGTAGATAACCTTCGACTGAACGTTCGAATAGTAGAAGTGTGATGAGACTAGCAGTCAGCTCAAACAGATTAGATGGTGTTTTAATTGGTCTCTCAGCTACAGTGACAGTAATCATGCAGCCTAGCCCACTCTTGGTGACTCAGCCTCTTATGTCTCTATAAATAAGAGAGAGGGAAAACCAAGAGGAGGTTAGAAAAAATCCTCTCCAAACCATATATTTTTTACCTTCGACCACTTATAAGCTGTATTCGATCTTTATTATTACTCATCAGTAATAGAATCACAGTTTAAAAATCCTCATCAGAGGTCGTAGAGAGTCACATTCGGGCCTCTGCGCAAGTATTTGTCTCTAATTAGTCTCTTTTTAGGCCATATATTTGTACCTCTTTGATGAGAGGTTGACCTCCGTGTTGTAAGAGTCATCTTCCTTCACAACGAAGATCAGACCCTTGCAATTGGCACCGTTTGTGCTTCCCGCACTATCAGTTGCCACGCCTTTGTTACCTTCCTTTCTTTCCTACCATTACCGCTCCTTTTCAATGGCCCTTTCTCATCATGCCAACTCCACTCTGGCAGGCAAATCCATTGACGGAGTCGCCCCTCAAGTCGCTTTACTATCTCAGTAAATTGCTCAAGCAGAAGAGCGCCATCTGCATCAACTCACCCAGGAACGAGAAAATCACCGCCAGGTGTTGGAAACTGAACGGAATCGCCCAGTAGATGATAAAAATAGACATAATCGAGAAATCGATGAGCTACACAACACAGTCTGGGAACTTCAAGGGTTGGAGCCCATGGAACCCGCCCGTCAGTCTCAGGTACCGGATCAATCGCAAGTATCTGCCCGCGCCCGCCTTGGACCCTCAACAAACCTCAAGTTACCCCATGCTCCTATCGATGCCGAAGATATTTCCCTTACTATTCCCCCCACTGGCTCTATCCACCATGGAATCCACCCGACTGAAGACTCTTCTGACTCCACCCTCCATTCATCAAGACACCCTCGGCCTGTCAAAGACCGACTCAGCAAGCGTCGTCACACTCAAGACCGAATCGGGGAGCGCAGTGCTGAATATATACCACACATTCGACCCTGTAACCATCGACATCACCAATCTCCCCCCCCAGCATATGTCACACAAAAAGACTTTGACCACAAGATACAACCCGTTATACGCGTCAGCGCAAACCCAACATTAAACTCATGGAGCTGCCTCAACAATCCCATTTGTACCACCCTACTGGCCATCAATATAGCCCCCAATTTCCGTTCCCCCAAGCTCAACAAATATCGTAACACAGACCCCAAAAGCCACATTTTCGAAATTCAAAACTCACTAAGTCTTTACTCTACTGCCGACTACCTGTTATGTCGACTTTTCCCAACTAGCCTCACTGAAAACCCACTTTGATGGTATCACAATCTCATAAATGGCTCGATACAGAGCTTCGGAAAACTCACGCAGCTCTTCATCGCCCAGTTTTTCTTCAACAAAGATAGAGAAGTCAGAAAGTCAAGCACAGAGACCCTCGAAGCCTTTATAGAGCGATTCCTCGATGAGTCACAGAAAATAGAGAACCTTGACTGTGCAAATGCTATCCTCGCATATTTAAATGCTCTGCCTAATCATAGTAGAGTAAAAGAGCAACTCGTCCTCCACAAACCCCAAACACTCGAAGAGATGCTCTCTAAGGTCAACGGCTATATCGACCATGAAAGATTCCAAGATTCCCGCAAGCATACTCAACCTTCGAATACTACCCACATCAGCAAACCGCGACAGCATTCGCATCCCACTCCACTACCCTTGATCGCTCCCGTCTCACAGGAGACTAAGAGCCGCAAACATCCTTATACCAACAGTAGTGCTGAAGCTCGCAAGAAGCGATCGAAGCCTGTCTTGCCAATACTCACCGTCCCCCTCCGCACCCTCTTACCGCACATCCAAGCAGACCCCATATGGCGCATCACCCCTCCCAATCTAAGTTAGACCTAGGGAGCCTTATTGCGCAAATCATAAATGCAATTGTCACCATACGAGCAAATGCTTCGCCCTCCAACGTTCTCTCGAACTCATCCTCCGAGTAGGACGTCTGCGCAAGTACGTTACTGGCCTTCCTAGTTATCTCGATGGGTCTTACCTTCAATCCCACTCCACCCCTACTGCTGACCCAACCGTCGTACATATCTACCGATCATATTTCATCGAAGTCAACAATATAGACAGTGGTCGTTCGCTTAGCAAATGAAAGTGTATCGGCGAATGTTACAATCTTTCTTACCAGGAAAAATTCCTGACCTAACAGCCAGAATGCAGCACTCACCCTCGTCTCGAGGGAATTTCTTTCATCAATTGTGACACGTCACATATCTGCTTCCCTCATTCTGATCCTCTGGTCATTATGATTAAGATTGAGAACATCATCCTTCAAACATTGCTCATCGACAATAGAAGTGCAGCTGACGTCCTATTTCTACCCACCATCGAAAAAAATGTAGAAAACTGAACACCTTACCCCAGCCAATGTCGAGTTAAAAGGATTCAACGGGTCTACAGAAGTCGCCATCGGTCGCATCAGCCTACCTGTCACCACAGGACCCCTCACCCTTCATACCAGCTTCCTTGTCATCGACAAGAATTTCGAATACCTCGGTATCCTCAGCCGAGACTGGCTCCATGCTATGTGAGCTATACCCTCGACCTATCACCTAACCCTTTGTTTTGCAACTCCCGAGGGTACGTGGAACCTCAAAGGATCTCAACGTCTCGCCCGTTCATACGAGCACCCAAAAATTAGCCAGGCCAGAAAACTTGTCAGAGGCCCATAGCAATCATTGCACCTTTCTATCCCTTCGACTTTGACAGATGCCACCCCCCATATCAAACCTACCGTTTATACCGAACTCGACGGCCCTGTTCGAGGAACATACATTGGAACTTTTCTCAGTGAGAACCAATGCCACGAGATTACAGATTTCCTTCGAGCAAATACGAACATCTTTGCTTGGACATTTCAAGAGATGCCTGGTGTCGACCCCAGCCTGGCATGCCATCGCCTCGATCTCATTCCTAATTCAATGGCAGTCAAACAAAAGAAGCATACCCTGGCACCACGACTTCGAGAAGCGGTTAACCTCAAAGTAGACAAGCTTGTAGCCGCGGGCTTTATCAGAGAAGTCAAGTACGCTGACTGGATATTGAACATTGTGGCAGTTCCTATGAAGAACGGCAAGATCCGAATCTGCGTCGATTTCACCGACCTCAATAAACATACACTGAAAGATAGTTTCCCACTGCCAACCATTTAAGCACTCCTCGATGCCACTGCAGGACACGAGCGCCTATCCATGATGGACGCAGCTTCGGGTTACAATCAGGAACCCTTCCTCCCAGAAGATCAACTTAAAACTTCTTTCATAACTGAACAAGGCCTTTATTATCTTAATGTAATGCCCTTCGGCCTTAAAAACGCGGGTGCCACTTACCAGCGCCTTGTCACAACTGTGTTTAAACCACTTCTTAGCAAGTAAGTCGAAGTCTACATCGACAACATGTTATGAAAGAGTATACAAAAACAAACCCACATTCACGACCTGACCGACATCTTCTCAATACTTCCTACTAATAAAATGAAACTCAACCCAGAGAAGTGCCAGTTTGGCGTCTCATCCAGAAAATTCTTTGGCCACCTTATTAGTAAACGTGGCATCGAAATTGACCCCACCCATATTCGAGCCCTCTTAAACATGCCTTCACCCACAACAAAGAGAGACGTCCAAAAGGTGGCTGGCAGGATAGCAGCCCTTAACCGTTTTCTTTCCATGTCCTCCGATAGATGTGATTGGCTCTTCTCCCTCATACGCAGTCAGGGCGCCCATAAAATAAGAAAGAAAAATAACCCTGAGATCAATTGGACCCCAGAGTGTGAAGCTGCCTTTCTTGAACTCAAAACTTATCTTGGCCGCCCACCCATCATCAGTACCCCCATCGAAGGTGAAACACTCTCCTAATATCTCGGTGCCACAGAAAGTTTAATTAGTTCTGTACTCATTCTCCTTAATTCCAACATTGAAAAACCTGTGTATTTCATCTGGAAAACTCTAACCCCTGCTGAAACTCGTTATTCCAAACTTGAGTGATTGCTCCTGACACTTTTCTATTCAGCCCGCAAGCACAAACCATATTTTCAGGCCCACCCCATTCGTGTTATCACGAGTTACCCTCTCCGCGATGTACTTATTAAAAAAGAAAAATCCAGACGAGTACAACAATGGTCTATATACCTTGGCGAGTACGACATAACCTTCGAGAAGCAAATATCTCAAAAGGCCAAGCAATAGCAGATTTCCTCGCCGACTTCCCGGTTGAAGATTGCGACTGGGAAGAACATGAAAACGATCTATCGGAAGAGCAACATGAAGTTGTAGATCCATGGAACCCCCTTACTTGTTGGCGTTTATTTACAGATGGCTCTGTAGGACCCAATGGCTCTGGAATTGGTATTGTCTTGGTTACACCGACTAATGACCGAATAGAGAAAGCAGTTAAACTTACCTTCGAATGTTCTAATAATGAAATTGAGTATAAAGCACTGATCCATGGTCTTGACCTTGCACTCGATCTCGGTATTCCAAAACTCGCAGTCTTTACAGATTCCCAACTCATTCAGAGACATTACTCAAGAGAAAATTAAGCTAACGGTTACATGGCAGACTATGCTTTACTTGTGCGACAACGCATGCACGATTTCCCAAAAGATCTACAATTACCCATTATCCTCGAGAAGAAAACAGAAATGTTAATGCCCTCGCCTACATAAAAGTTATGTTGGGATAGACAAAATCTTGAGCCCTCCACATCGAAGTACTCAAACGCCCAAGTATCGACCAGGTGGAAATCAATGTCATCAATACTGGGGGAGAGAGTCTCGATTTAAATGATTGGCAAACACACTTCCTTCGTTACCTTACCAACGCCACCCTTCCCGATGATCCCAAAGCCAGACGTTCACTGTTAGAAAACTATTGCAGATACACTATCCATAACAATGAAATATATCGCAAATCTCCAAATGGCGTCCTCCTTCGATGTATTTCTAATACCGAAGCCTCTCGAATCTTAGCAGAGCTTCACGAAGGCACCTGTGGTGCTCACACCGCTGGTCGATCCATGGCCCTTCGAGCTGTAACCCAAGGACTGTTTTGGCCCAATAAGAGAAAACAAGCTTCAGAATATGCAGCACATTGTGACAAATGCAAGCATCATACTCATGACATCCATTTCCCCTCTCGAGATGTTCATGTCAGCCAAGCTTCTTGGCCATTCAAAAGATGGGCTTTTTGTCAGCACATTGTGACAAATGAGTTTTTTGTCACCAATACTTTGTCTCATGTTTCACTTTGAAACTCAGGGTTTAACTCGAATACCATGACATCCATCGATCCAACTAGTACTCGAGGATGATCTCAAAAATTCTCCAGTCTCAAAAATTTGAGCAAACTCGAGGGGCACGAATGGTCGAATAACCGGACCCTCGGGTATGCATTGGAGGCGATTCGATATTCCTTCATCCAGGCTCTGAAACCGATGAAGTACAGTCCTTTTCTTGGTCTACCCTTGGTATCATGTCCACCCTCACCCCGACAGATACATGGGGGGTCTTTGAATTACTTAAGTTTCTAACATTCGAACAAACTCGAGGGGCAAGGATGGTCGAAAGACCAGACCCTCGGGAATGCGTTGGAGGCGATTTGAATGCTTTGTTGTGGCTTAGGCCTTCGAAGTTCAGCACATTTTCGGGTTTCCCCTTGGTATCACGTCCCCTCTCCCCGAATGATACTCGGGGGCGACCTGGAAATGTTTCGAGTTTTCAACATCGTTGTGGCTTCGGCCTTCGATGTGCATAAGAACACACTGAGTTTGATCCACATAACATCCATATTCTACATGGATCGACAATGTTACAGTCATGTAAACATCAAGGAAATATCTTACATATTATCTGTCAACGCGGCAGTCATAGAGCAAGTCAAAGATCAACCATCAAACAGTTCAAAGAAAGAAAAATCGGCAGAATAAGCATGCAAGTTCCAACATTCCAAGGTTAGCATAAGATTGCATGACTACTAAGGAACTACATCGGAAAGTCAGATTCAGCAGACTCAGAATGTACCACAGAAGACACACATCAGCATATTCAGAATAAACTACTGAAGTTCAAAAAAAAAAAATAGCAGCAACATAGTTTAACATATTACAAATCACCAGTTGAACAACCCCAATTCAAAGTACCTCACACGGGAAGGGTCTCACATTCTTGTTCCACAGACGCTCCACCATCAGCAACTTCGACGGCTCCATTCGAGACTCCGACAGCTTCACCACCAATAAGACCACTACTGGGTGCTCCAAGAAGAACAGTATCTCCAACACCTTCAGTACGCCCAACTGTCTCATGAACAACGGGCAACTCCACTCCCTTCAGCTGGACCTCATCACCTTCAACAAATTCTGGCGACACAGGGTACAGTTCAAGTGTATCAGGATCATACCCCTTTTCATCTATAAAAGTCTTCAACCTCACAGTTTCCTTGCATTCACCATCATATTGCCCCTGGAACGGCACTTTATGTTCAGCCTTCTCCCTCACACACGCTGTAAGCTTCGCAGCCCACTCCCGCTCCAGCCTCGAGTGCTGAAGTTTGAGTCTCTCATCATAAGATTCGGTAAGAACCCCAAGGTCCTACTTCAACTTCTTCATCTCAGACACCAGTGATGCCTCCGTCCCACGGGAAAGATCAAGATTTTCCCTTGCTTGCCGCAACTTCGCTTTTACCGACTTCACAGCCTTGCTGCATGTTCGCACCTAAGCATCCGTCTGCTAAAATATTCAAACAGTCAATGAACTTTGAAACTCAAAGAATTCGAAAGACATTTCAGAATATTACAATATGGAACAGTATATAGTTACCTGAAACATGCTCCTCTTTACTTCCTTCGACGCCTCATCTGGGTCATCCTCCCAGAGTTCAACCAATGAAGATTGCTTAGCGATAACCTGCACCTATCGTTTCGCCTCTGTCATTTCTTTATCCTCCTTCTGTGTATCTTCCTCCCCTTGTGCTCTACGCCTCTTGCATTGGCCATCCTTTAATTACTGTAATTTCGGAGCTTCGGGAGCACCACGATTCTTCCCTTTCTCAACATGAGTCGATACAGGCCTTGGCCTCAACCTCGAAGCCTCGACAGTCACTTTGGGCACCGTTGCCACTTGCTTCCCCTTGCGAGATCTTGGCACAAACTGATAGTTCATCAGTAGCTCCTCTCCTCCCATTTCCCTTGACCTCTTGGAGAACCTTCACTTCTTTGTCTCTTTGCTAGCTTTGGCGTAGTGGGTACACATCGAAGCAAGGAATAAGCTTTCTTCCTCCTTTGCCTTTTGATTTTGAGACTGTCAAACACTGAATTTACCCAGTCTTCACTAGCCTTAAGCAGATTGTTAATGTAATTCACCAGATTATCCCAAGTCAAACTTCCCAGACCTACAATAGTAAAAATAAACACTATTATCACCAATTTCAGAAACACAACAACAACAAACCCTTCGACAACAAACTTACTTTCATTATATACCCTATGGTGCAGTTTATAAAGGTTATCCTCATCTATATTTTCAAAGTTACTTCTCACTATCAACAAATCTATATTCCACCCTCGACCTATCGAGCGCAGATCAAAAAACCAAGGTTTCTCCGGATGACATTGGATGTGATAGGTCCCTGGGTTCTGACTCACCTTCCTCGAGTAAAAGGTAACAATATCAAACCACTTAATCAAATTTCGGCCCTCACCAACTTTACATTCATCCTCTCTATCACCTTCATCATCTCATAAAAATTCTCGTTCATTTGCACTGGAGCCACCTCCTAAAAATTTAAAACTTCTTTCACCAGCCTTATGAGCAGTAACTCCATCCCCAATCGAATATGGCCCCTATAAGCCATAATCCCGCTCCCAGGATTCGATTTAAAGGTCAATCCCGCCCCTGCAAAACACAAAAATATCCCCACCATTGACAGCTCTAACTTAGCGGTAAACCGTTCTAACCTAACCCTATCCATCACCGCAACGAGACCCACAATGCCATCCGACTCAATCGAATCCCCTCTATCGCTACAATGTACTTTATCTCCCTCTCTCTCACCCGAGGGCCCTACATCATCTCTCTCCCCCCATACTTTTTTTTCCTCCTCACTATCCTTAGTTAGTATCGTCCTTCGACGAACAAAACCACAACCTCCTCAGTTTGCAGTACCATTGATAATGGGGCCTAAGTTACTACATCTAAAACTTCTACATCACTACCATTACCCATTGGGGCTCGACCAGAAATACTAGCTTTAATTTCTTCAATCTCTTCAACTATCAATGCCCGTCTCGAAGCTGGACGGTTATCCATTTTTAACTTGCAGAAGAAGAGGAACGCAATTAGATCGACAAACTCAACAAATTCCGTGTCCATCCTATGAATCCCCTCCAAAACAAACCACAGACCGGGTCGTAACCAAGACTTTTCCCCTCACCGACATCTCGAGTGCCATTTTTAAACCACAAACACAAATTTTTTTGCCTCTACTATCTAAACCAAAAAAAAAAAAAAAAACAGAACAGAGTTCACAAAAATCAAATGCCGTACCTAAAATTAGCAGAATTACACCCAAATCAGAGAGATCACAGCCTCAGATGCTCTAACAGCTTCCACGTTCGCAATGGCTCTTCTCCTTCTCACTCTCTATGGTTTTTACAAGAAAATTAGCAGAGCAATTACTTATCTTTCATTTATATATATTTCGAAAACCTGAAAGCACCTCGATTTATTAACCGCTATCATTACCACGACCCCACCTCCCTGGCTTTTCGGTTAATAGTGTGCTTTGACAAACGTACCCTTCACATTTCCCACGTGCGAACAACCCGTTTACCCAAAATTACATATACTGCCAAAGCTTCATAAACCTTATTCTCCCAGATCGAAACTAAGCAGTCAGAATCCAATAGTCATATCACCACCTTTTTTGTCAAACGAGTAAATCATAATCATTACTTCCCGGAACACTGCCCTAAGCGCACGTACCACTCTGACAGACTAGCCGTTTGGATTGCCAGATCGGCTAGTCAAATCAAACTTCACCTTCGATAGACCATCAAACTTCACCTTCGATACACCATCAAACTTCACCAACAAACCACCCATTCGACCAGTCAAAACTTTGTGCCTTCATACAAAATTTTCAGTTTCGACAAAGTGTATTTTTATCCCAACAAGTTCAGTTTTATATTCCAAATATTCAAAAAATATAGTTATACTACAGACCTCGTACCGAATAGTGTTATATTCAGAATTTAAATTATGCTACTATATCCTGCAGTATACAACAATTTCTATTGGTACCATCATCAAAAGAACTTTTCATTCCAATAGCGAGGATAATACTACAAAAGTCATGCTAAAAAACTCGGAAAGAAGAGCGAAATAGAATATTGAACGCAGCAACATGAGAAACTACAAAACGGAACCTTATCTAATCAGCAGGTTGCTCCTCTACAACAGCGGCTACCGCAGCTTCATCCTCCTAATCCACTATATCCTCTGCGTAGCCTTTGAGAGGCGACAGCCGATGGCCGGGTAGCGGCCCCATCATTTGTACTATTCACCACCAGTACGCGATGGGCATATCATATTGAGGTGCTCCAGGTTCCACCTCAGAAACATCTGGCGTTTTAGCGTTAATGTCGTCCTCTATCCCAAACCTTCATTGAAGACCTAGCATGGCCTCTTGAATCCTCCTCGCCCTCACGGCCACTTGATCTTCAGCAACCGGTACATTCTCAGCCATATTGATAAAAAGGAAGTACTAAGTTAAAAGGGAAGAATGCTGCAATACAAAAAAAGAAATCTCTCCCTCCTTACCCCTTTTTATACATCAAAACTCACCAGAACTTTCCCTCTTCCCTAACCGAATTAATGGTAACCTTCAATTCCCAACAACAAAAAGTCAATATATAACCTCTCCAACTTCCAAGACGTAACTGATTCGTCTGTACCTGCATTCTAACCTCCTCCCCAACGATTCCTAGTCGAACATATCTCCAGCATCGAACATTCGACCATCGTAAGACTCGATCTTCACAATAGCCCATCATCAACCTTCGATCATAATTTTCTTTGAGCATATATTTATACCCCGCGCCTAGAAGAGTAATCATTTGCATTCGTCTACATTATCTAACCAAATAACAGGAATACAGACACGAGCAAAATATTTTGCCCATTTAAATTACCGAATACAGAAAAACAAATTACATTTTTTCCCTTACCACCACAAACTCAAAACAACTTCCCCCCACAAAAAAAAACTGAAACTACATAAAATAATTCCATAACATTCACAACATCAACCCAGCAACCTACTTTCGAAAGAACCAGCTCCGTTCGCCGCATGTTCCTCCTCGATGATCTCCTCTACACAGACAAGACTCTTAGCTAATGCCATCAATAAAAGATAACGTCTCTGCTCGGTCGTAAAGCACGACTTCAATTGCTCCCCGAGATAGGCGTACGGTTTACCATTGATGAACTTCTCTGGCCTTTCGTCCAAAAGATCCGACATGTCCCAATTCAGATCATGATTTCCAAATAACCTCATGTGCAGCTCTACCATTTTCCGCCAATACGACGATCACGGGCAAACCCCATCCTCTTCTGATAACGGGTATTGGGCGGGCTATCCATTCAGATATTCAGAATGAAGAAAAAAGCAAATGTGGAAGATAGAAGAAGATACAGAATCCCCGTACAAGAACCTATTTTTATAGCCTTCACCCAATTTAATACCTTTTACCCATCAAGACCTCTTAATTACCCCCCCCCCACTTTATTATTTTCACGGAAACCAACGGTTAAATAAGAGAAGGTTCCAAGACAACAGTTTTCTTAGCAAGCGCCTCTCCACCTGGCTTTGAGACCCTTGCTGAGAGGGGGCAAATGTGGTAGCCTACTCGCAGCCTTCGACCTCCTCACTTGAAGTTCACTTCGTATCCTACTCGAACATATTGAAGACTATCTCAACTCAGAATCAAGCCCCTCAAGAAATTCTTGTAGTCGAAACCTCGACAGCAGATAAACCTTATAGAACGGATCAACACATAACAGCAGATAAACCTTCGAGAACGGATTAGCACATACTAGCACATAAACCTTCGAGAACAGATCAGCACATAACAACAGATAAACCTTCGAGAATCGCGCAGCACATAATAGCAGATAAACCTTCGAGAACGGATTAGCAGTTAATAGTAGATACCCTTGACTGAACGTTCGAATAGCAAAAGTATGATGAGACTAGCAGTCAGCTCAAACGGATTAGACGTCGCATTAATTGGTCTCTCAGCTAAAGTAAGAGGGATGTCCGTAATAAATGTCATCGCTGGAAAACCCGGACAGTAATCATGTATCCTGGCCCACTCTTGGTGACTCAACCTCTTATGTTTCTATAAATAAGAGAGAGGGAAAACCAAGAGGGGGTTAGAAGAAATCCTCTCCAAACCCTATGCTTTTTACCTTCAACCACTAACAAACTGTATTCGATCTTTATTATTACTCATCAGTAATAGAATCACAGTTTAAAAATCCTCATCAGAGGTCGTAGAGAGTCACATTCGGGCCTCTACGCAAGTATTTGTCTCTAATTAGTCTCTATTTGGGCCATATACTCGTGCCCCTTTGATGAGAAGTTGACCTCCGTGTTGTAAGAGTCATCTTTGCTTCACACCAAAGATCAGGCCCCTACATTTCCTGACCTACTTCACCTATCTACCACCTGCACATCCAAAGGTGTTATAAAGGTCACCACTTCTTGCTGGTGCTTCTTTCACCATGACCGAGGTATCAAACTTTCAATCTCCTCTTCGTCCTCTTCTACCAAATTTTATGTCGGTCTAGGAGCTGGTTTTACAATAACATTTTCCTCCTCATCCTTCGTAAACCACATATTTTTAGCTTTTTTGTTCTCTATTTCAAAGTCTTTCCCATAATCCATAACATACTTCCAAAATTTGTTTTCTACCCTCACCAGCTCCCCTCCACAAAACTTAATCACAGTCTCTATATGAGGTTCATGATCCGTTTGCACTACGACCTTTGCTCGAGTCGGATAAAAATGTTCCTTCAGCAAAATGCTCATTTTGTGCAGACGCCTACGTGTTTCCTCCTGTAATATACCCAACGCTTTCAATTCCCTTTCTAACTACATTCTAAGAGTTGTTTCTTTTGTCAATTGATTACCCAGTGAGGTATTTTTCTCTGTACTTTACTTCAGTACATTTTGCAACTCCTTTAACTCACACTTTAACTTGTCTTGAACCCATATCTGCTCTTTCCTTATTTTGAAAAATAAATCCTCAATGCCCTTCGATCCTAGATAAAGCCAAGAGCATCAGGCAAGGGTCCTACGTCACCCATATAACAGACATACCAGCTCAACATACGAGCTCGAGCTGAGTATTTTTTTGCCTCTGTGCTATGATGATTATGTGCATCTTGAGCTAAACACATAATTTAAGCTGGCGTAGTTACTATACCCCTTTCTTTGAAGAGCTTATATAAGCCTCTTTTAAACCCCGCTTACTCTCTACTTTGGCCTCAAAATACAGTGTCAGACTTACCCAAAGCTTCTGGCACCTAGCTTTATCACTCGGGTCTGTAAAGCAAATCAAGTGTTTTGATTTGCGCACTAGCACCATGTAGGGACCTATCCCTCGATCTAACCCAATTTAAACTATTTCCAATTCGAACTGCCTCCATATCAGACCTACGTATTTTACACATGATATAAACAGTTAGCATTGACACCTATACCACGAACTGATGAAGAACGTGGGTCGAGCTCAAACAGAAAAGCGTGAACAAGTCAAAATACATGTCTCACATGAACTCAGCAGTTACCCAATTAATAGCCACTAACCACATTATTCGAAGAACGTGCTTCAGCATGATGAAGAACTACGGAAATGGCCTATATAAAGAAAAAGTTTCAGAAGAGACAAGGACTAGAAAATCAAGCGAGGAATCACCAGGAAAATTATATTTTCTAGATTATTAAAACTTCAAACTACTTATTCACGAGATCAAACATTTCTATGTCTAGAGATTACTTGTAATAAGATATCAGCCTCAAGCAATAAGCGTCACTATTACAAAAATCCTCACCCCGAGGTTATGGTTTTTTTACCTATTCATAGGTTTTCCACGTTAAATACCTATGTCATTTCTTGCTTTCTATTAGATTTTGTCACAGATATATTGGTGTAAGGGCTAATTTCAGGCCACTTCGAGCTTATAAAATTTGGCCATTACAGCAACCGTGGATAAACAAAAGGTGATAACAACGGCAGGATTAAAATTCTAGCTATCAGTAACCTAAGACAAGGGGAACAAGAAGTTCACCAATGGATTAAAAATGAATAGGAAAAATTTGTAAATGAATACGAGATAGTCAAACACAATATTGTAAGGCACCCTAGATAATCTAAAGAGATCAGCCCTAGACTTATCACGTAATCACAGTTGGCGCAGACCTCACTACACCGGAGTCTGTGGCCATAGATTTTTCTCGTGATACCAATGTAGCTTTGGATCAAGTTCTAAGAATGAACAATAGTAAATTCTCAGTAGATAAATGATGTCACCTAGAAAGTATTGCCAAGTAGTAACTTTACTTGTTGCATAGTAGTAGTTTTACTTTATTAATAATATTATTTCACTGAGTTGGGAACTCTTCACTGGTTAGTTTAATAGAATGCTCGTAATATGCACTGGTTTGGTATCCAATCTATGAGATTGTTCTTTGATTTTTTTGATGAATTTATTACTTGGGAAGTAGTTAAATTATATGTATGATAGTTGATCAACTATATACAACCTACCTATGGATTTATCTACTCATAAAGTATTACTTGTAATCGGATGAGTGGTGGCACATGTGATAGCCTAATCGGAGCCTCCGACCTCCTCACTCAAAATCCACTTTGTATCCTACTCGAACATATCAAAGACTATTTCAACTCAAAATCAAGCCCCTCAAGAAACTCTTATAGTCGAAGCCTCGACAGCAGATAAACCTTCGAGAATGGATTAGCACATAATAGCAGATAAAGCTTCGAGAACGGATCAGTACATAATAGCAGATACCCTTCGACTGAACGCTCGAATAGCAGCAGTGTGATGAGACTAGCAGTAAGCTCAAACGGATTGGACGTCGCATTAATTGGTCTCTCAGCTACAGTGACAGGGATATCCATAATAAATGCCGCCGCTGGAAAACTCGGACAGTAATCATGTAGCCTGGCCCACTCTTGGTGACTCAGCCTCTTATGTCTCTATAAATAAGGGAGAGGGGAAACCAAGAGGGGGTTAAAAAAATTATCACCAAACCCTATGCTTTTTACCTTCGATCACTCACAAACTGTATTCGATCTTTAATGTTACTCATCAGTAATAGAATCATAGTTCAAAAATCCTCATCAGAGGTCGTAGAGAGTCACATTCGGGCCTCAACGCAAGTATTTATCTCTAATTAGTCTCTTTTTAGGCCATATACTTGTACATCTTTGATGAGAGGTTGACATCTGTGTTGTAAGAGCCATCTTCACTTCTTAACGAAGATCAGGCCCCTACAATTGGCGCCGTCTGCGGTTTCTACACTATCAGTTACCTCGTCTTTGTTACCTTCCTTTCCTTCCTACCATTTACCGCTCCTTTTCAATGGCCCCTTCCCGTTGTGCCAACTCAACTCAGGCAGGCAACTCTATTGACGGAGTCACTGCTTAAGTCGCTTTACTATCTCAGAAAATTGCTCAAGCAGAAGAGCGTCATCAGAATCAACTCACCTAGGAACAAGAAAACCACTGCTATGCGCTGGAAACTTAACGGAATTGTCGGGTAGACGACGAAAATGGACAGAATCGAGCAATCGATGAACTACGCAACACAGTCCGAAATTTTTTACGGTTAGAGCCCTTGGAACCCGCACGTCAGTCCCAGGTACCGAATCAATCACACGTATCTGCTCGCCCCCACCTTGGACCCTCAACAAACCTCGAGTTACCCCCAACTCCCATCGGTACCGAAGGTATTCCCTATACAATTCACCCACTGGCTCTATCCACCTTGGAATCTACCCTACTGAAGACTCTTCTGACTCCACCCTCCATTCATCAAGACACCCGTAGGCCTGTCAAAGACCAACTCGGCGAGCGTCGTCCCGCTCGAGACCAAATCGGGGAGCGCAGTGCTGAATATATACGACACATTCAGCCCTGCCACCATCGATATCACAATTCTCCCCCTTCGGTATATGTTACACAACAAGACCTCTACCACAAGATACAACCCGTTATATGCATCAGCGCAAGCCCAGCCTTAAACTCATGGAGCCGCCTCGACAATCCTATTTGTGCCACCCAAATCGCCATCGACATACCCCCCAATTTTTATTCCCCCAAGCTCAGCAAATATCGCAACACAGACCCCAAAACCTACATTTTCAAATTTATAAACTTACTAAGCCTTTACTCTACTGCCGACTACCTGTTATGTCAACTTCTCCCAACTTGCCTCACTAAAAACCCACTTCGATGGTATCACAATCTCCCAAATGGCTCGATACGAAGCTTCGAGCAACTCACGCAGCTCTTCATCGCCCAGTTTGCCTTCAACAAAGACAGAGAAGTCAAAGTTGACGCATTATTTAATTTCAGAAAGTCAGGCACAGAGACCCTCGAAGCCTTCATAAAGAGATTGCTCGATGAGTCACGGAAAATAGAGAACCTTGATTGTGCAAATGCTATCCTTGCATTTTCAAATGCTCTGCCTGATCATAGTCGAGAAAAAAAGCACCTCGTCCTCCACAAACCCCAAATACTCGAAGTGATGCTCTTGAAGGTCAACGGCTATATCAACCTCGATATTCTCCTAGAACCCCGCAAACATACCTAACCTTCGAACACTACCCACTTCAACAAAACGCGACAGCATTCGCATCCCACTCCACTACCCTTGATCGCCCCCGTCTCACAGGAGACTGAGAGCTTCCAATACCCTTATACCGACAGTAGTGTCAGCGCTTGCAAGAGGCGATCGAAGCCTGTCTTGCCAGCACTTACCATTCCCCTCAGTACCCTTTTACTGCACATTCAGGCAGGCCCAATATGGTGCATCCCCCTCCCAATTAAATTCAGACCTGGGGAGCCTTATTGTGCCAATCACAAATGCAATTGTCACCATACGAAGAAATGCTTTGCCCTCGAACATTTTCTCGAACTCATACACCAAGCAGGACGTCTACACCAGTATGTTGCCGACCTTCCCAGTTATCTCGATAGGTCTTACCTTCAATCCCTCTCCACCCCTACTGTTGACCCAGCCGTGGTACATATCTACCGATCATATTTCATCCAAGTCAACAATATAGATAGTGGTCGTTCGCTTAGCAAATGAAAGCACATCGGCAAATGTTACAAACTTTCTTTCCAGGAAAAATTCCATACCCTACTGCCAGAATGCAGCCGTCACCCTCGTCTTGAGGGCATTTTATTCATCAATTGTGACACGTCACACGTCCGTTTCCCTTATTTTGATCCTCTGGTCATTATGATTAAGATTGTGAACATTGTCCTTTACACAATGCTCATCGACACAGGAAGTGTAGCTGACGTCTTATTTCTACCCACCGTCGAAAAATACAAAAAACTGAACTCATTACCCGAGCCAACGTCAAGTTAAAAGGATTCAACGGGACTACCGAAGTCGCCGCCGGTCTAATCAGCCTACCTGTCACCACAGGACCCCCCACCCTTCAAACCAGCTTCCTTGTAATCGCAAGAAATCCGAATACCTCGGTATCCTCGGCCGGGACTGGCTCCATGCTATGCGAGCTATACCCTCGACCTATCACCTAACCCTTCGTTTTGCAACTTCCGAGGGTACGTGGAACCTCAAAGGATCTCCACGTCTCGCCCGCTCATGCGAGCACCCTTAAATTGACCAGACCAAAAAACTTGTCAGACGCCCATAGAAATCACTGCACCTTTCCATGCCATCGACTTCGACAGATGCCACCCCCCATATCGATCCTACTGTTTATATCGGACTCGACATCCTTGGTCGAAGAGCATTCATTGGAACCTTTCTCAGCGAGGCCGAACGCTTCGAGCTTACAGATTTCCTTCGAGCAAACACAGACGTCTTTGTTTGGACATTTTAGGAGATGCCTGGTGCCGACCCCAGCCTGGCATGCCATCGCCTCGATCTTATTCCCAATTCTATGGCAGTCAAACAAAAAAAGCATACCCTGGCACCACGACTTCGAGAAGCGGTTAACCTTGAAGTAGACAAGCTTGTAGCCGCGGGCATTATTAGAGAAGTTAAGTATGCTGACTGAATATCGAACATTGTGGAAGTTCCTAAGAAGAACGAAAAGATCCGAATATGCGTCGACTTCACCGACCTCAGTAAACACACACCGAAGGACAGCTTCCACCTGGCAATAATTTCAGTACTCCTCGATGCCACTGCTAGACACGAGCGCCTATCCATGATGGACGCAGCTTCGGGTTATAATCAGGTACCCCTCCTCCCAGAAGATCAACTTAAAACTTCCTTCATAACTGAACAAGGCCTTTATTGTTTAAATGTCATTCCCTTCGGCCTTAAAAATGCGAGTGCCAGTTACTAGCACCTCGTCACAACTATGTTTAAACCCCTGCTTGGCAAGTCAGTCGAAGTCTACATCGACGACATGCTAGGCAAGAGTATACAAAACAGACTCACATTCACGACCTGACCGACATCTTCTTAATACTTCGCACCTATAAATTGAAACACAACCCAGAGAAGTGCCAGTTTGGCATCTCCTCCAGAAAATTCTTGGGCCACCTTATCAGTAAATGTGGCATCAAAATCGACCCCACCCATATTCGAGCCCTCATTGACATGCCCTCACCCAAATCAAAGAGTGACGTCCAAAAGGTGGCTGGCAAGATAGTAGCCCTTAACCATTTTATTTCCAAGTCCTCTGATAGATGTGTTTGGCTCTTCTTCCTCATACGGAGTCAGGGCGCCCATAAAATAAGAAAGAAAAATAACCTTGAGATCAATTGAACCTTCGAGTGTGAAGACACCTTTCTTGAACTCAAAATTTATCTTGGCCGCCCACCCATCATCCGTACCACCATCGAAGGTGAATCACTCTCCTTATATCTCGCTGCCACAGAAACTTCAATTAGTTCCGTACTCATTCGCCTTGATTCCAACATAAAAAAACCTGTGTATTTCATCAGCAAAACTCTAACCCATGCCGAAACCCGTTATTCTAAACTTGAGCGATTGCTTTTGACTCTTGTCTATTCAGCTCGCAAGCTCAAACCATATTTTTAGGCCCACCCCATTCATGTCACCACGAGTTACCCTCTCCGCGAAGTACTTAGTAAAAATGAAAAATCTAGACGAGTACAATAATGGTTTGTATACCTTGACGAGCACGACATAACCTTCGAGAGGCAAATATCTCAAAAAGGCCAAGCAGTAACAGATTTGCTTGCCGACTTCCCGGTTGAAGATTGCAACTGGGAAGAACTTGAAGACGATCTACCTGAAGAGCAACCTGAAGTTGTAGATCCATTGGACCCCCTTACTGGTTGGCGTTTATTCACAAATGGCTCCGCAGGACCCAATGGTTCAGGAATTGGTATTGTCTTGGTCACACCGACTAATGACCGAATAGAGAAAGCAATTAAACTTACCTTTGAATGTTCTAATAATGAAGCAGAGTATAAAGCACTGATCCATGGTCTTGACCTCGCACTCGATCTTGGCATTCCAAAACTCGCAGTCTTTACAGATTCCCAACTCATTCAGAGACATTACTCAGGAGAAAATCAAATTAACGGTCGCATGGCTGACTACGCTTTACTTGTACGATAGCGCATGGACCGATTTCCTAAAAAATCAACAATTACCCATTATTCTCGAGGTGAAAATAGACATGTCGATGCCCAAGCCTATATAGCAGCTATGTTGGGACAGATAGAATCTCGAACCCTCCACATTAAAATACTCAAACTCCCAAGTATCGACCAGATGGAAATTAATGCTATTAATACTAGGGGCGAGAGTCTCGATTTAGATGACTGGCGAACACCATTCCGTCATTACCTTCCCAACGCCACCCTTCCCGATGATCCCAAAGCCAGACGTTTACTGTTAGAAAACTGCCGCAGGTACACTATCCATAACAATGAACTATATCGCAAATCTCAAAATTGAGTCCTTCTTCGATATATATCCAATACCGAAGCCTCTCGAATCTTAGCAAAGCATCACGAATGTACCAGTGGTGCTCATACTGTTGGTCAATCTTTGGCCCTTCGAGCTGTAACCCAAGGATTATTTTGGCCTAATATGAGAAAGCAAGCTTCAGAATATGTAACACATTGTAACAAATGTCAGCGTCATACTTATGACATCCATTGCCCCTCTCGAGATCTTCATGTCAGCAAAGTTTCTTGGCCATTTAAATGATGGGCCACTGATCTCATTGGTCCGTTTTCAAAAGCTTCAGGTAGTAGAGAAAGCATCCTCATTGACACTGATTACTTCACCAAATGGGTCGAAGCTGTTCCCTTATGCCGAACAAGAGAAGAGGAAGTCATCATGTTTTTATGGGAAAACATCATCAGTTACTTTGGCTGCCCCTACTTGATTAGGTGCGATAATGGTCCCCAGTTCGTTGGCAGTAAAGTAAGGATTTTCCTCAAAAAACACAACATTATTCTCTCGCCCTCCACACCTTACTACCCCTGGGGCAACGATCAGGTCGAAGCAATAAACAAAACTATCATTGATGGTCTGAAGAAGATAATCGATACAAAGAAAGGACGATAGGTTTAATAGTTATAACACGTCCTATGGGCCTATCGCACAATACCAAGAAAGTCTACCGGATACACCCCCTTCCTCCTAACATATGGAACAGAAGCAGTACTACCAACTCAGTTTGAAATACACACTCGAGATCCTAACCTCCCTGAGGAAGATAATGAGTTTGAACTCGCATGCAACATTTCGTGGATTAATAAAACTAGAGACCGAGCTATCGCCAACCTGGGCCGCTACCATGCATCACTTCATAAATCATACAACAAGCGAGTTCGACTACGAAGTTTCAATATTGGCGAGCTAGTACTTCGATGAGTTAATCAGTCAATAAAGCCTGGGAATGCTGGTAAATTAGCCGAATCTTGGGAAGGACCCTACATTATCTACGATAAAACTGACAAAGAATCTTACTACTTGATGACAAAAGACGAAGAGACTCTACCGAACCCTTGGAGCACAATACAGTTGGTCTCTTATAAAAGGCCTTACCTACAATCATGTACCACCAATGTAATCCAGGATAATCAATAAATGAGTTTTTTGTCACCAATAATTTGTCTCATGTTTCACTTCGAAACTCTGGGTTTAACTCGAATACCATGACAACCATCGATCCAACTAATACTCGAGGATGATCTCAACAATTCTCCAGTCTTAAAAATTCGAGCAAACTCGAGGGGCACGAATGTTCGAATGACCAGACCCTCGGGTATGCATTGTAGGCGATTCGATATTCCTTCGTCCAGGCTCTGAAACTGATGAAGTACAGTCCTTTTCTTGGTCTACCCTTGGTACCATGTCCACCCTCACCCCGACAGATACTTGGGGGTCTTTGAATTACTCAAGTTTCTGACATTCGAGCAAATTTGAGGGGCAAGGATGGTCGAAAGACCAGATCCTCGGGAATGCGTTGGAGGCGATTCAAATGCTTCGCAATGGCTTAGGCCTTCAAAGTTCAGCACATTTTCGGGTTACCCCTTGGAATCACGTCTCCTCGCCCCGAATGATACTCGGGGGCGACCTGGAAATGTTTCGAGTTTTCAACATCGCTGTTGCGTCGGCCTTCGATGTCCAAAAGAACACACTGAGTTTGATCCACATTATATCCACATTCTAGATGGATCGACAATGCTATAATCATGTAAACATCAAGGAAATATCTTACATATTATCTATCAACGTGGCAGTCATAGAGCAAGTCAAAGATCAATCATCAACAGTTCAATGAAAGCAAAATCGGTAGAATAAGCATGCAAATTCCAACACTCCAAGGTTAGCTTAAGATAGCATGACTACTAAGGAACTATATCAAAAAGTTAGATTCAGCAGACTAAGAATGTACCACAGAAGACACACATCAACATATTCAGAATAAACTACAGAAGTTCAAAAAAAAAACAAATACAAAACAGAGTTCAGAGAGATCAAATGCCATACCTGAAATTAGCAGAACTACCCCCAAATCAGAGAGATCACAGCCTCAGATGCCCTAACAGCTTCCACGTTCGCAATGGCACTTCTCCTTCACCTTCTCACTTTCTATGGTTTTCACAAGCAAACTAGCACAGTAATTACTCACCTCTCACTTATATATATTTCGAAAACCCGAAAATACCTCGATTTATTAACCGCTATCATTACCATGACCCCACCTCCCCAGTTTTTTGGCTAACAGTGTGCTTTGACAAACGTACCCTTCATATTTCCCACGTGTGAACAACCCGTTTACCTAAAATTATATGTGCTGGCGAAGCTTCTCGAACCTTATTCTCCCAGGTCAAAACTAAGCAGTCAAAATCCAATAGTCACATCACCACCTTTTTTGTCAAATGAGTAAAACATAATCATTACTTCCTGGTACACTTCCCTAAGCGCACGTACCACTCTAACAGACCAGCCCTTTGGATTGTCAGATAGGCCAGTCAAATCAAACCTCACCTTCGATACACCATCAAACGCTACCTTCGATACACTTCCGAACTCGAACATTCGACCAGTAAAAACTTCGCGCCTCCAGACAAAATTTCCAGTTTCGACAAAGTTTTTTTTTTTATCCCAACAAGTTTAGTTTTATATTTCAAATATTCAATCAATACAGTTATACTACCAACCTCGAACCGAACAGTATTATATTCGGAATTCAGATTCTACTACTATATCCCACAGATCACAATAATTTCAATTGATATTATCATCAAAAGAACTTTTCATTCCAATAACAAGGATAATACTACAAAATCCATACAAAAAAACAAAAAGAAGAGAGAAACAGAACAAATGAAAGTAACAACATGAGAAACTACAAAAGGGAACCCTATCTAATTAGCAGGTTGCTCCTCTGAAATAGTGGTCGCCGCAGTTTCATACTCCTGATCCACTATATCCTCCCCAATGCCTTTGAGAAGCGACAGCCGATGGTCGGGCAACGGCCCCATCATTTGTACTATTCCCCACCAGTACGCGAAGGGCATATCATAGAGAGGTGCTCCAAATTCCACCTCAAAAAGATCTTGCATATCAGCGTTAATGTCGTCCTCTATCCCGAGCCTTTGTTGAAGACCTAGCAGGGCCTCCTAAATCCTCCTCGCCCTCACGGCCACTTAATCTTTAGAAACCGATACGTTCTCAGCCATATTTATAAAAAGGAAGTACTAAGTTAAAAGAAAAGAATACTGCAACGCAGATAAAGAAATTTCTCCCTCCTCACACCTTTTTATACCTCCAAACTTACCAGAACTTTCCCTCTTCCCTAACCGAATTAATGGTAACCTTCAATTCCCAACAACGAAAAATCAGCATGCAACCTTCCCAACTTCCAAGACGTAACTGATTCATCTGTACCTGCATTCAAACCTCCTCCCCAACGATTCCCAGTCGAACATATCTCTAGCATCGAACATTCAACCATCGTAAGAGCCGATCTTCATAATAACCCATCATCAACCTTCGATCATAATTTTCTTTGATCATATCTTTATACCTCGCGCCTAGAAGAGTAGTCATTTGCATTTGTCAACATTATCTAACCAAACAACAGGACTACAGCCGTATGTTCCTCCTCAATGATCTCCTCTGCTCGGACAAGGCACTCAGCTAATGCCATAAAGAAAAGATAACGTCTCTGCTCGGTCGTAAAGCATGACCTCAATTACTCCCAGAGATAGGCGTACGGTTTGCCATTGATGAACTCCTCTAGCCTCTCGTCCACAAGATCTGACATGTCCCAATTCAGATCATGATTTCCAAAAGACCTCATGTGCAGCTCTGCCATTTACCGCCCCACACGACGATCACGGGCAAACCCCATCCACTTCTGATAACGGGTATTGGGCGGGCTATCCATTCAGATATTCAGAATAAAGAAAAGAGCAAATGTTAAAGATAGAAGAAGATACAGAATCACCGTGCAAGAACCAATTTTTATAGCCCTCACTCCATTTATTACCTTTTACCCACCTAGACCTCTTAATTACCTCCCCCCCCCCACTTTATTATTTTCACGGAAACCAACGGTCAAACAAGAATAGGTTCCAAGATAACAGTTTTCTCAGCAAACGCCTCTCCACTTGGCTTTGAGACCTTTGCTCAGAGGGGACAAATGTGGTAGCCTACTCATAGCCTTTGACCTCCTCACTCGAAGTCCACTTCGTATCCTACTCGAGCATATTGAAGACAATTTCAGCAAAGAATCGAGCCCCTCAAGAAACTCATGTATTCGAAGCCTCGGTAGCAGATAAACCTTCGAGAACGGATCAGCACATAACAAAAGATAAGCCTTCGAGAACGGATCAGCACATAATAGCAGATACCCTTTGACTGAACGTTCGAATAGCAGCAGTGTGATGAGACTAGCAGTCAGCTAAAATGGATTGGACGGCACATTGATTGGTCTCTCAGCAACATTGACAGGGATGTCCATAATAAATGCCGCCGCCAGAAAACCAAGATAGTAATCATGTAGCCTGACCCATTCTTGGTGACTTAGCCTCTCATGTCTCTATAAATAAGAGAGAGGGGAAACTAAGAGGTGGTTAGAAAAATCCTCTCCAAACCCTATACATTTTACCTTCGACCACTCACAAACTGTATTTGATCTTTATTGTTACTCACCAGTAATAGAATCACAGTTCAAAAATTCTCATCGGAGGTCGTTGAGAGTCACATTCGGGCCTCTACGCAAATATTTGCCTCTAATTAGTGTCTTTTTAGGCCATATACTTGTACATCTTTGATGAGAGGTTGACCTCCGTGTTGTAAGAGCCATCTTCGCTTCTCAGCGAAGATCAGGCCCCTGTAACACATATCTAAGTGACATTAATACCATGCACTTGATCCTTTTAAGATATGAACATATTTATTGTTACTAACCTGGTGCATCGGGGATATCACGAATATTATTGGCACAGCTGACATGATAGAACGCACTGAGTGTTAATCGTACTACCATAATATATGAAAATGGGAGACTCAACGTCGACCTAGTATTATGTGTATTTTGATTCGTATCTATCATTAGATATTTAGAACCCATTGACAATGTATATACTACATGGCAAATTGTCACTTTTATGAGATAATATTCCCAGTATTGGGAGGAGATATTGTAATTAATGCTGAGGATGTTTCCAAAATAAGTTGGAAAACACCATCGTTCTCTCATCTAAATCCCTTTACATAAGTTAAGTAACAATAAGGATTACAAACTTGAATTGGTCATAAATAAATTTCTAGACACATTCATAGGCACAGTTGAAGTATCGCAGGTATAAGCACCTACAAGTAAAGCACCTACGCAGCTGAACGTTCTAGAGGAATTAGAGCCATTAACAAATTTGAGTCTCGCACTTAGTATGAAGCGTCATTAAAAGAAAGTATTCTGAGCTGAATGGCTACAAAATAAGGGATAAAAATGACTAATGGTGTATCAGTTCATTGAGGATAGAATCACCCATCGATGAGGCAATAGAAGTTACACGACCAGTTAATACATTATGAGACAAGCCTGGGATGGCGCATACGTATGATAATAAGAAGATATCGATCTACTAAAAGTCTATAATGGCACAACGTAGGATCGTTCAATAGAGATTTGTCGACAAGGTATTCATATTCGCTATTGTACTCACCATTAAGGATGAGGATTCATAACCACTTATTGTAAAAGATTGTGTGTTGTTGTATATGTAAAGGCCAAGTTTCATAGAGGGGAAACTAGCTCTTACACTATGGAGGTTATCTTCGGCTAGAGGTTTTAGCAAATATATAAGACACTAATGAACTGGATCACCGTACTAGTATACTTGCATGGAGTCCATGAATTAGGTTTTCCACGACCTCTAATGAGGATTTGAAGATAGATTGGTATATATATTACTTGAGATGACAGTTAGAGTATGGAGGTGATTACAATATATTCGAAGGTAATATTTAATAGGCTTTTAGGCAGAGTTTTTCTAACCCTTTCATAGTGTCCTCACTTTCCTATATATAGGAGATAGGAATGGGGTGAGTCACCATGAGGGGTCAGATTACATGTATATCTTTCAGGATAGTTGTTCTATATGTAGGGCAAGTTTTGACACTGTAGTTATTTGGCAGTTCATTTTCACTGTTCTGTCTGGCGAGCTGGCTGTCAGATCTGTCTACCTTTGACCATATGTTACTATGGTCAAAGCCTTTCTAGGACTAGTATTAACTGACTATCTTTATCTTTGGCTTCAACTGCTTTGCTGTAGTATTCTAGTGTTCGGTTACTTCTGAGAGGCTTCATGAACTTTGATGCTACCTGACTAGGCTTGTAGTCTCTTAGAAGGCTTTGATGTAGCCTTCAAGTATTTGGCATGTTCTAGAAGGCTGCAAGTAGGCTACTACATTCACCCCCTCTCAGCAGGGGCCTTAGAAATTATTGTAGAGGGCGCGTGCTGAGAAAAACTGTTGGGCATGGGAAGTTGAAAAGTTGACTGGCGTGAATGTGGGTAGTTCCAAGGAGAGTAATTAAGATAATGTTAATTAAGGAAGGTAATTAATCTACCTTAAATAGGGTATAAATAAGGGCCATTTGGGGGGGGGGAAGTTCAAATAATATTCATCTTCCTCTTTATTCAGTACAGCAATGGAATCCACTCCTAACACATGATTCCATAATAAACTGGAGGAGAAGAATGAGCGAGTGCATGCCAAGGCTATGGTTCTGAGGTAGCAGTATTATGGGGATCAATACTTGGAGGGGACGATGACAGACTTGGTGGATCTAGAGCCAGGAGAGGTGATCCGTGGGTAGCCGTTTGCGTACTAGTGGTGAGTAATGCAGTATTTCCCAAGTGTGACTCAGTGAACTATGTTGTTGCAGGACCTGGCAGAGCAACTGGTAGAAGCTGAAGACGTGGCCAAGGCTGCCATGGTTTACGCGGGGCACTGGAAGAACTTCCTCGCATATAAATAGGGGGGTCTTAGGTAATATGGGTTCCTATGTAGAGGGAAACATTATCGTTGTTAAGCTTAATATTTTTGTTGCTATTATTTTTCTTGTATTCCCGTACATTATTGAATGAATCAAGAAATAGGTTATTGATATGTGGAATCATAACAGGTGTAGGTAATGTAGGCGATGATAATGTAGGCACGTTTATGTTTTGATATAAAAAACGAATAGGAATGGTAATAAATGTTGAGACTTTGATAAGCGCGGAAAGCGTTGATCGATGATCAAACGACTATGATCGAGAGGTGCGACAAAGGTTGAGCATATAAGATGGCTCAAAAGAAGAATGTACAGGGACCTTTGACTGTAAAAGCTGATAGCCAAAATGGTAGAGGTGTCAGAAGGGATACTGTGCATAGGGCAGTGTGTCATAGCAGACCATAATTATGTTTCCTTGGGAATGGGGTGGAGGCTACGTGTGGGTAATTAAAGCGGATGTGGCGGGCCCAGATAGGGTTTCTAGAGCCTGGTGTCAAAGTAATCAAAGGAAAAAACATGTATAGTAGTTGTTTTTGAGAGTGTATCGAGGGTTCAAAAGAGTAAATGAAATACTCTGTTAGGGGAAGTGTGGCACACATACACGTGTGTACAAATAGGGACAGTACGGTAAATATTCAGAGTGCCTGAATATGGGGGTAAATGGGATAAGGAGTATGGGATAATGATAACGGTTGGGGAAATCGAGGCTGTTTTGGGGGTTGTTATTTAAAGTGGGGAGAAAAAGAGAGATACCATTTTCAATCAAACACAGAGAGAAAGAAGTGTAAGAGAGAAAATACTTTGTTATTGTAGAAAGAAGTCGGAGACGCCATAGTTGATGTTGGATTTTTTCTTAGACATTGGCAATCATATTAAACAGGTATGCTTGTTGATCCTCAATTAGGTATGACTGTGATTATGTTTATTTTTTAAAATCTTGAGTAGGAGAGGGGGTGGATGTTTGCTGGGACACCGGTTATGGCGTAACTGGGATGGGGTATGAGAGGCAGGACTGAGAAGTCTGATGAAGAAGAAATACTAAGAATTGAGGGAATAGAAGGGATAGTAATTGAGTAGTGGGTCATGGTGCGGCAGATCGGTGTGAGTAGGTAATAGTATAGTAGGAAACCAAAACTTGATACTTGAATATATTAAGTTAATGTCACTCCTCTTCTTCTGTAGGGCATAATGCGTACCCGCCAAGCTTCAGTGATGAGGCTGTTAGATGAGGATGATGACAAAGTGAATGAACCAAGTACATCCAGTCGAGGGGAGGCGAGCAGTGACATGGAAGAGTTACAAATTATAACAGATGCACCGTTGCCTGTAGTAGAGCCAGATGTTTGAGCATCGACTTAGAGCCCGCATAGGGTTCAAATAGTCGGAGAGAGTGACAAAGAAAAAGATGAGAAGGAGGAAAGGGGTGAGGAGGTTGGGGTCAAACCTTCGAGGGATGAGGGGAACGAGGGGAAAGAGGAAGAGATTGATAGTAGTGAAGAGAAAGATGATGAGGGTACGTATATAGAGCAAGTCTCTCCTCAGGAATAGGCGAGACAAGACTAAATTTTAGCAAAACACAGTTTGGCGAAGAAGGGTGTCATACTGGTGCTGTTAAAGGAGAAGTATTCATTTTCGGATTTACGTCATGAGAGAATTATGGCGTTCAGGGGGCAGATTTGTTTAGGGATAGAACTACCTCTTCTAAGGCTGGTAAAGCAAGTGCTGAACTTCTAGGATTTGGCTCCATGTTAGATGAGCAGTAATTTGTATGAAATGATGTGGGTGATTGAAGGGATGAATGCAGAGCTAAAGCGTGAGGGGAGGTTTGTGATCAAATGGTTCGACATAGTGTCGTTCTATTAGAAGAAGGCGAATAAGAAGGTTAAGACATATCCCATCCAGTACCACTCTGACAAACCGTAGTTATGTGACCTATGATCGATAGGCCGCGGGTGGGATAAGGATCTGGTGATAGTGAAGGGGCATTATAAGAATGCCCAAGGGGAGATAGAATTTGGGCAGAAGAATAAGCTATTCAATGCAAGTAAGCTGGAAATCGAATATGCTGTTGTTTTTGTTTGACTAGCATGATGACTTTCAATAAGCTATTTTGCAGAGCCTACCAATAATGTAAAGCACACAAGGACTTATATTGATGATGTGATAAACGAGAGCGAGGAGTGGGTGAATAAGGTATTTCAAAAACTTTGTATTTTTAGAAAAATATGAAAAAAGATGGATACATTACTAAGAGATGTTCTGGTTAGCGCTGAGCCATTGAGGAGGAGAAAGGAGGTACCTCTGCAAAGCCAGGTGAGATAGAGTATGATAATCTAACTCAAAAATCTAGCTTTGTACCGAGGGCTTGGCAAGGAAGGCTCGGAACGACGCGGTCGAGCATTCCCGAGACTGTTCCCGAAGTAACTCGACAGATAAACAAGGGCAAAGGCAAAGCCACTGACAAAGGCTCGACAACCCATTTAGCGAAGAGAACTGGGCGAAAGAGGACTCGTGAATAGATGGCCAAAGGGGATGACCTAGTCACGGCAAGGCGTTTCTGGGTTGAATTAGAAGAGGACGTTCGAGTAACGGCCGAGTCGATGATAACTCTCTATGTTACTAACCCAGAGGATGCAGGGTGGCGTGCTAACTTAGCTTGGCTTCAGGTAAGTTTGTATTGAGGATTGAAAATGAATATATGGTTCGAGGACTTCTGAATAGTTGAAGTATTTATGATTCGTACAGATGCATGCTTGGATGGTTGTATTAACCAGAACGCAAAAGGCACCGACTAAAAAGTTAAAGGAGGCGAGGGATGGGCATGAGCTCAGGAAGGGGATCATTCGATCAATGAAGACCCGAGTCGGTGTGCTAAAACAAGAACGATTATATATTCGAACTTAAGGGCCAGTTGAGGCCAGAAGGTAGCAGTGCAAAAGGCAAAGTTGGCCAGTAAGGAAGAGCAGCTACAAAATAATTATGCACGTTTCTAGGAAAAATTATGATCAGGAGTGCGAGGTGAGCACGACTCTGAATACATTTATGGATGGGCTGGGATATGATCCAAAGTCCTTCGAACTCTATCCTCCAACAGAGGAGCCTTCTGTTGAAGATGTTGCACACACAATAGGGATAGAAGTGGATCCTACAGTTGAAGGTGGCGGGGGTGGTGGTGATGCCAGAGTGGATCCCGCGGTCGAAGGTGGTGGTGGTAATGTTGCAGAAGACCTTGGTGGTGAAGGATTGGCGGTGCCAATAGAGATTGTTGGTGACCACATGGGAGTGGGTTTTTTTTGAGATGGCACTCTATCTGTAATAAACTATTTTGAGGTTGTATGTTGTAACTGTGCTTGATAGGTGGGTTGGAACAATTTGGATATATATTGGTATATCTGTGTGTTTGAATAAATTTGGTGGTATGTTTGATATCGAGACTCCAATGCTGAAAACTACAGGGTGGGAAGAAATTGTAGCAGAAAATGCGCAAGACTTCGAAGGTCTCCCCCGGGAATTTCTATACGCAGGTTTGAGCCTAGACGAAGCATTGTGTGGTCGGCCCTAATGGATCCCAGAGTATCCAGTCTGTCGACCATTCATACCACTCGGGAGTGCTCAAATTGGAACCTTGAAAATTTTCGAGGCCGCCCCCAAGTATCAGTCGGGTCGAAGGGTTGACATGATACTTAGGTTTTCCCAAATCAAGAAGTTCACAAGACTTCAAAGGTTTCCCCCGAGTATTTCTATCCGCGGGTTGAGCCTAAAGGATGCATTATGTGGTCAGCCCCAATGCATCCCCGAGTGTCTAGTATGTTGACCATTCATGCCACTCGGGAGTACTCGAATTGGAACCTTGAAAAACTTTGAAGTCACCGCCAAGTATCAGTCGGGTCGAAGGATTGACATGATCATTAGGTTTGCCTAAATCAGGAATTTTTTAAGACTTCAAAGGTCACCCCCGAGTATTTCTATCTATAGTTTTGAGCCTAGAGGAAGCATTATGTGGTCAGCTCCAATGCATCCACGAGTGTTTAGTCTGTCGACCATTCATGCCACTCGGGAGTGCTCGAATTAAAACCTTGAAAAACTTTGAGGTCACCCCCAAGTATCAGTCGGGTCGAAGGGTTGACATGATCCTTAAGTTTGCCTAAATTAAGAAGTTCACAGTAGACATGAAATGAAGCTCAGAAAAGAAAAATATGTTCATTGATTATGTTGTATTTTTATCAGTTGTAAAAGGTAGTGGTTGCGGCCTATTGTATGAGACTAATTATATCATGTTCCAAGGGTTGGGTAGGGCCTACTCAGCTTCTATCATTAGGTAATACGAGCCTTTGTCGGTTTTATCGTACATGACATAAGGTCCTTCCCAGGATTTGGCTAACTTACGGGCATAACGAGATTTCGAAGAGGGTGTGACTCGTTGAAGTAGGAAATCTCCATTATCGAAGCTTCTTGGTTGAACTCTCTTGTTGAACGACTTCTGGAGAGAGATCTGATAGTGCTCGAGGTTAGCTGTGGCTCGGTTTCTGGTTTCATCGATACATAATATATTGTATCCAAGTTTAAACTCGATATACCGGGATGGTCAGGGTTGCGTACTGGTACCTCAAACTGAGTGGGAAGCACAGCGTCGATACCATAGGATAGGAGGAAAGGAGTACAACCCATCGCCTTTCTTGGTGTGGTGCGGTAGGCCAAGAGTGCATGTTATAATTCTTGAACACACCGGCCCTTCTTCCCGTCAACGCATTTTTTAAAACCATCGACTATAGTTTTCTTGATTGCTTCGACCTAACCATTTCCCCGTGGGTAATAAGGGGAGAGGGGGAGAGGATAATGTTGTACTTTTTAAGGAAATTGTGGACTTTGTTACCTACGAATTGTTTACTGTTGTCGCATCGAATCATATATGGGCAACCAAAATGTGCGATAATGTTTTTCCAAAAGAACTTCGTAACTTCTTCTTCCCTGGTTCGAGAAAAAGGCACGACTTTGGCTCATTTTATGAAATAATCTTTGGTGACTAAAATGAGTTCTCTGCTGTACGAAACTTTGGGGAAAGGGCCCACGAGATCAGTAAGTATGGTGGCGGCTTCGTGTTGGGAAACACAACAGAGGTGTACGTCATTTAGGGATTTACGGTGTAAGCCGCCTTTAAGAATGATATACCATCGGCAGTTTTCGAGTAACGAACCTTTGGCCTTTGGGTCATCCGATAAGATGGTACTGTTGAAGAATGTTAGGAAAGTGTGTGCTAGTCATCAGGATTGAGACTCTCGCCCCTAGTATTTATGGAGTTGACCTGCATCTGGTCAATCCTTTGGCATTTAAGTACTTTGATCTTGAGGGTTCGAGATTTGGACTGGCCTAACCTAGTGGCAATGCAGACGAGGGCGTCGACATGTCTATTTTCACCTTAAGGGTAATGTATAATTGATGATTTTTCAGGTAAATAATCCATGCGTTGGTGGATGAGTACTACATAGTCAGCCATGCGACTATTTGCCTAATTATTGCGGGTGTACTATCACTGAACAAGTTGGGAGTCAGTAAATACGGCTAGTTTTGGGACACCAAGTGCAAGAGCGAGATCGAGACTATGTATCAATGCTTCATATTCGGCCTCATTGTTGGTGCATTCAAAATTGAGTTTGATGGCCTTTTCTATTCAGTCGTTTAAAGGCGTGACCAGGACAATACCTATCTCAAAATCGTTAGGTCTTGCGGATCCATCGGTAAAGAGATGCTAGTTCGTATTAAGGTTCTATGGGTCACTCTTTTCAGGGTGATCTTCAAGAAAATTGTTTTCGTGTTCTACCCAGTCGATGTCTTCGACCGGGAAGTCAAGATGGAAATTAACGACTGCCTGGCCCTTTTGAGATATCTATTTTTTGAAAGTGATGTCTTGTTCACCGAGATAGATAGACCATTGATATACCTATCTTGATTTATCTTTCTTGCTGAGGATTTCTTGAAGAGGGTAGCTGGTGATAACACGCATGGGGTGAACTTGGAAGTAAGGTTTGAGCTTTCGAGCAGTATAGACAAGTGTAAGGAGTAGTCGTTCGAGTTTGGTATATCGTATATCAGAGGGTGTCAGAGTATTACTGATAAAGTATGCAGGTTTCTCGATATCAGCTTTGAGTCGAATAAGAGTTAAGCTAATAGAAGAATCGGTGGCTGCGAGATATAAGAAAAACATTTCGCCTTCGATTGGGGTGCATATGAGAGGTTATCGAGCGGGGTAAATTTTGAGATCGGGGAATGCCTGTTCGTATTCGGGTGTCCAATTAACTTCGGCGTTGTTTTTTTTGGCCTTATGGACGCCTTGGTCGTGTATGAGGGAGAAGAGCCAGGTACAAAGGTCAGAAGATTTTGAGATAAAATAGTTCGGAGCTGCTATTTTGTCTGCGACCTTTTAAACATCTTTCTTGGTTCGGGGCAAAGGCATATCAACGAGGGCTCAAATTTTTGTACAATCAATTTCGATACCACATTTGCTAATGAGGTGACCCAAGAATTTTCTGGATAAGTCGCCGAATTGACACTTTTCGGGGTTTAATTTTATGTTATAGGATCGAAGTATTGAGAAGACTTCGGTTAAGTCATATATATTGGTATACTTTTGGAGGCTTTTGCACAATATATCGTCGATATCAACTTCGATGGAATTTCGCAGCAAAGGTTTAAACATAGTGGTAACCAAACGCTGGTAAGTGGCAACCAAAGCTGGTACGTGATACCCGTGTTTTTGAGGCCAAAAGGTATCACATTAAAATAATAAAGCTCTTGTTCTATGATAAACAAAGTTTTAAGTTGGTCATCGGAGATGAGGGGTACAAAATTGTAACCCGAAGCTACGTTCATCATAGATAATCGTTCATGACTGGCTATAGCATCCAGAAGAACGGAAATGAGCGGGAGAGGATAACTATCTTTTGGTGTATGCTTGTTGAGATCGGTAAAGTTAACATAGATTCGGATCTTGCCATTTTTCTTGGGGATGATAATAATGTTCGAGATTCAGTCGGCATACCTGACTTCTCTGATGAAACCAACGGCAAGGAGCTTGTCGACCTCGAGGTTCACTGTTTCTCAAAGCCGCGGGGCTAAAGTATTTTTTTTTTATTTCACAGCCGCAGATTTGAGGAGGAGGTCAAGTCGATGGCATGCCAGGATAAAATGCATAGATATTCAGACTTCTTGTCGATGACAAGAAAACTGGTTTGGAGGGTAACTAGACCAGTGGTGACAGGGATGCTAAGGCGGCCGACAGTGACCTCGTTAGCACCGTTAAAGCCCTTAAGTTTGACGTTGGCTGGTGTAATGAGATTTTTTTTTCATAGTGCGAGCAATTTGGAGGAAGAGTACATCTGCTGTACTGCCCGTATCGATGAGCATTGTATGGAGGACGAGGTGCTTGACCTTAATCATAATGACCAAAGGGTCGGAGTGGGGGAAGCAAGCATGAGAAGTGTCATAATCGATGAATGATATACCATCAGGTCTGGGGCGGTGGCTAGATTTGGGTAGAAGAACGGGGAGTTTCTGCTGATAGATAAGCTTATAATATTTTTCGACCCGTTTGAGTTTGCTTCAAATGGCCGTTGTCGATGTTATTGACTTCGATTAGGTGTAGTTGAAAAATATGTACTTCAGCTGGGTCGGTATTCGAAGCAGTTTGGGGCTTAAGGTACGAACAGTTAAGATGGTCAGGGAGATCAACAACATACTGGTGTAACCGACCAGCTTTGAAAATCATTTCAAGGAAACATTGTAAAGCGCAGTACTTATTGGTGGGATGGCAATTGCATTTATGATTTTGGCAGTAAGGCTCTTCTTTTCTGACCAAGATGGGGAAGGGAGTACGCCAGATAGGATCGGCCTGGATGTGTATGAGAAGGGTGCTAATAAGAGTAGTGAGTTTGGGTAGAACTGGCATGGGCCTTTTTTTGTGGGGTTTGAAAGACTGAGTATCGAAGTGAAGGTGTTTGCGGCTATCATTCTCTTGGGAGGCAGGAACGAGTATGGGTGTATTTGAAAGTTGAGGTTTGTTGTAGTTTGTGGTCGAGGCTTGTCCCCGGCGATTAGATTTGCGGAGACATTCGAGGCCGATGTATCCATTGACCTTGGATAACATCTCCTCGAGTGTTCGTGGCTTTTGGGATGCGGCTGCAGTCTGGAAGAACGTTTGAGTGGGCAAGAACGACGTTCGCAAAGTCAAGGTTTTTAAATTTGCGCGATTCATCAAGAAAATACTTGGTTAGGTTTTGCAAGCGTTTCAGTTGATGACTTGCGGAAGATGAAAAAAGCATCTACTCGGACCTCACAATCCTTATTGAAGGTGAAATGGGAGATGAAAAGGTTTGAAAGTTGCTCGAAACTTCGAATGGAGCCATTAAGGAAGCTGTGATACCATTTGAGAGGGCTGTCGGTGAGACTGGTAGGAAACATCCGACACAAGATGAGAGCATTCCAAAATTTGAGGACATGAGACAATGGGTACCATGGCTGTATTTATGGATTTTAGGAATATTAAATTTTGGAGGTACCTCGACAGCGAGGAGCTTCGGGTAAATGGGGATATTAAATCATCTACACGAGTTCAGAGTTGGGATCCCGCTGATGTGGATGGCATTATGAATTTTTTGGCCGAGTTCTTATTGTGTAAGGTAAGCAGGGTGAGGGGGAGAGTGTTAGGGTCAAGGGTGATACGGCCGCGGGTTTAGGGTGTGTTCGGCACTACATTCTCTAAGGCGCTCCTGGGCAGGTGTGGGGTGGCGAGAAGTGTGAAGTGTAGAATTAGAGGAATCCTCCGTAACCGGGATGCCCAGATGGACCGAGCCAGCAGGGATTGCAGTGGGAGCATCCTCGTTACCTAGGTGGACCAAAGGGACTTCGATTTAGGGTTGGGGCTTGAGGCGTACGTGGGCTAGGACGTGTGAGGGCGTGGGAACCTGAGAACGCATGGGAGCATCCCGAGTGTAGACTTGCTGAAGTTCACGAACTGTATGATGCAGTTCGTCCAGGGCTCGATATTGCCTATCATTATCATCTAAGCGGCACTACCATTCGGGGTCTAGTTCCTGTCCGCAATCCTCACGTTCAATACGGAACTGGTTGTTGTGGCGCTCCTCGGCCTAAACGAATTGCTGACTAATGAGGGCAAGTTGAGCGGCGATGCCATCAGCGGAGTTACCGACAATGGCAGAGGTTGAACGAAGGGTGAGGGCCATAAAATTGGATGAAAGAAAGAGACGGGGAAGAGATTGGGCATAGTGGGTATAGCACAGACGGTGCCAAACGAAGGGGTCAAGTTTCGTAAAGGGGAACTAGCTTTTACCCCATGGAGGTTATCTTCGGCTAGGGGTTTTAGCAAATATATAAGACACTAATGAACTGGATCACCGTACAAGTATACTTGTGTAGAGTCCACGAATTGGGCTTTCCATGACCTCTAGCGTAGATTTGAAGATAGATTGGTATATATATTGATTGAGATGGAAGTTCGAGTATGGAGGTTATTACAAGATATTCGAAGGTAATATTTGAGAGGTTTTTAAGCTGATTTTTTCTAACCCCTTCATAGTGTCCTCACTTTTCTATTTATAGGATATAGGAATGGGGTAAGTCACCATGAGAGGTAAGATTACATGTATATCCTTTGGGATAGCAATTCTATATGTAGAGTCGGTTCTGGCACTGTAGTTGTCTGACGGCTCATTTTTACTGTTCTATTTGGCGAGCTGGCTGTCAGACCTGTCTGCCTTTGACCATATGTTACTATGGTCAAAGCTTTTCTAGGACTAGTATTGGCTAATTGTCTTTATCTTTAGCTTCGACTAGCTTTGCTACAGTATTCAAGTATTCGGTTACTCCCAAGAGGCTTCATAAACTTTGATGCCGCCTGACTGGGCTTCTAGTTCTTAGTAGGCTTTGATGTAGCCTTTGAGTATTCATATTGTTCTAGAAGGCTGTGAGTAGGCTACTATAGTACATTGGCCAAAGTGGGTGTTTCGAATCCAAGCGGAGCTAAGCTTGCTAGCATAATGTGAAATGATACCATATATCTTGTTGGTTACAAAAGGGAATGGTACGGAAGCATGATTAACTCAAAGAAATAATTAGGTCAAGGCAAGACTAGTTGCCCATGAATTCTTTAAGAGATCTGGCATCGATTGCAATAAGACTTTTCATCTGGTTATGGACGTTATAACATTTCGGTACTGATTAGTTCATCAATTTGTTATGGACAAGCCAGACATTCGCATTTTGTAATTACCATATATCTATATAGGAAACTAGATACGAATATTAACATGAAGCCACCCGGGGATGTATAAGCTTCTGGAAGTAATTAAGCCCAATGCGCACGAGGTACGTACTTAATAAACTGAAAAAGTTATTATTGACTTGAAGTAATCGGGGACCATGTGACATAGTAAGTTGACTGAGTATTTGAAGGTTGGGAACTTTGCAAATAGTTTTATCTGTCCATAAGTTCTCATTAAGAACACAAATATTAGCTTAAGTCATCATAACAGTGTACTACATAATTTGGATATCATTAGAACTCTGGGGGAGATCGCGAGAGCCGCCAAATACCTTAGGAAGGAATTTGAAATAAAAGACCTTGAAAAATTATGTATTACCTTAATTTACAGATCGAACATCATGTTAGTGACATACTCATACACCAAGAAATATATTGGAAGAATTATCTAATACTACGGTATGAATGCAACACATGGTAGTAAATCGGTCATTGTACGTCCATCACTTAAATGTGGACAACGACATCTTCCACCATCCTAATGAGAGGAGAAACTACTCGGGCCGTGATACAATAGCTAGGAGGTGCTTTTCTATAGTTAGTTGGGTGTACTAGATCCGATGACTTATTCACAGTGAACTATTTGGCTTGCCATAGTTTTATTCCTACCCAAAGGTACTAGAAGAAGATTAAGCACATTTTGAGGTATCTTATTGGTACAAAAGACTGGGGTCTGTTTGACCCAAAATTGGTAAACATAAAATTATAGGGTACGCCAATACAAAATACTTGTCAGACCTACATAAATGCCATTGTCAGATAGACCGTGAGTTTATGTTCAGGGATACAACAAACACTTGGAAATCGATGAAGTAGATGGTATTAGTTACATCTTCAAACCACGAGGAATGCCCTTCATAAAGCTAGCATAGAATGATAGTTGCGCTCTAAGATACATCATATCAGTTGAAGCTGTTGCATGCTTTATCGTAGATAAAACATTGGCAATGTATGAAGATGACTCGGCTTATATCATTAAAGTCAATGACAATTATATCAATGGTGACAGAACGAAACACATTTTACTGAAGTTCTTCCATACTTATGAATTACAAAAGGCAAATAAGATTGACGTTATTCAAGATCTTTCAGAAGACAACTTTGCAAACCTATTCACGAAGACTCTTGCACCACGTACGTTCAAGCAGCTAGTACACAGAACTGACATACAAAAGTTTGTATTCACCATTATCTCAGGGAGACACATCTTAGGGAGATATATCTCGGGTTAGATCGACGTCAAGGGGAGTAGTCCCGACCTGATGTGGACACATGCGCGTTGTACTCTTTTTCCTAATAGTACAATTTTTATCCTAGGAAGTTTTACCGACTAGAGGTTTTGATGAGGTAACGTATACGCGTCCATAGCCCATGTAGGACATATGATTGCACTATTTCCTTGTATAGCTTTTTGCCCAGAGAGGTTTTGCTATGCAGAGATTTTGATGAGGCAAGTCGTCCTTATATAGAACACCCCAAGGAAGGGTGTTTGGAATTGGGTCTGGCTCAAGGTGGGAACCCAACTGGGTTGGGGTGTCCTACTGGACTCCTAACAAGCCCATATAACATTAGGGTTTACAGGGAGAGTTTGAGTGGGAGTATTTTATATATATCCAAGAAGTGTATTTTTCATAAAGATAAATTTGCCCACAAATAAGATTTGTTTTCCGAGACAAAGAGGGGCTGCGATAGACTTTAAAATTCACAAGATTGAAAAATATTACAAAATGAAGATATGAGTCAAAGATGATCCCTTAAGATACTAGGGTACTTTGTAGTGTTAAAAAATTATTAGGGGTATAATCGCCAAGTAAGAACTTAAACACTCAACCCATCTTCAATTGCAACTTCCAGGCCATGTTTTCTCTTTCTCGCGAAACCTCTTCTCCTAAAATAAACAACCCAGGGTTTTCATTGTATCTCTCAATCTCGCAAACGTTTGATTGATTTCTCTCTTTGCCAGGAAACAATGGAATATCCCCCTCCAAATTTCATAATTTTGTTTTAAAATTAATGAGGATTTTTTAGCAAATTTGCTCCTCGGCTCGAAATCCGTACAATTTCCATACTTTGAATTTTTAGTTGTTACATTCCCAAAAGTCAATTGATATTCAATTCAGCAGTAGTTTATTTTTATGATTGATAAGATATTTACTCTCTCTCCCTCTCTCACATGAAGTTCTATGTTTTTTGTCACCAGGTTTATGATTTGTAGGGGGTCAAATTTGTATTTCATTAATTTTCAAGGATTAATGTGGTTTCTTGTTAGGAAATGGGGATATCGGAAAGGTAATGCAATTTATTTAAACACCCAATTTTAATTTCATATTCGTGTCATCAGTAAAAGAAAATGGGACTACAAAGCTTGTGTGCAATCATGTTAAAATTAGTGTTCAAAGCCATATTTTTACAAACAAAATGGACCGAGAAATTAAAATATTAGAACTCATACCATCGTAAGTTAATAGTTTGTTTATCATTGTTTTAATTTTTTTGACCGGGGAAAATGAGGGAAGCAACTGGATTCAATTGGGAGTTATAGGTAACTATTTGATATCACTCACTTTTATCAGGTCTTAAACAACATTTATCTTTATGTAAATATTTGAATTTGAGTCCTCATTGTTGTTGATAATCACAGGGAAGAATCACATCTTAGACGTTCATCATCAATACAAACATAAGAATATGAAAATTTGAGGAATCTATGTTATCCACTTAAGACTCCAAAATTACAGGTGATTGCCCTTTCTTTTCATCTCATTTCTTGTATAGTTTTTGTACAATAGTACTCTATCTTAAACGACCTACTATGGGCATATTATGGTAATTGTTGGTTTCAGCCTTGAGAAAATCCATATAAAATTTCCAATTTACAGCTTTCATTCTTTAATAAGTACGAATTAAATTGGTACTATTTTCGTGATTGGATTTTTTAAATTTCAAGGTAAATGTAGTTACATATTTTCAATTGTATATTAGGGTTATGTTCGTAGGGGTTCTTCATTTGTTTTCAAGAAATCTCAAGTCTTGCTCCGGGTTTTGCAAGCAAAACTTTTCAATGTTATTTCTATAGCTTTTACAACTTTGGTAGATGGCGAAAATGTGCATAATCAAAAACTGTGGAGAACAACAAAACTTCTCTTCTACAAAGTTTTGTAATTTTATATTGTTGTTTCAAGTTATAAATTCTCAACCATTTAGATATTGTTTGCTTCGATGGTTCTTATGAGATCGGAAAATATGGTTACACTTTTGTATGGATAAATTATCACTTTAGTTATGGTAACGAAAGCGAGGTAGCGAGAAGTACTCCATGTTAAGGCTAAGATCATTATAGATTTAAAGGGTACTTACTTAACCTACAATTACTGAAAGTAACTCAGATTTGTCAGTAAATACTATAGTTTGAATTAGCATTGGCTACCAATTATTCTGACCAACCAACTTTCAAATAACAGTATGAAGGTGTGTCGCGTCAATGAATTTGAGAGGTTTTAGCGCCGAAAGGGTGTTAATGGATAATTTTGTAGCTCCGATGGCATGTTGACGTATTCAACGTGGTGAGCCACGGGTAGTGCTATTATAACCCTATTAAGGGTTCAGTATTTGTAATCACAAGGAAACACAAACATCAATTAATTATAACTCATTGTTCCCTCGTATATTATAGGCATCTGGATAACTCACTACTTTTCTCATATTATATATGTATTCCCATATTATACTAGTACTACCCGTGACTACACACGGGCAAGTACGTCAACGCGCCATCAGCGCTACAGTTCAAATATGTTGACTGGCCTCCAAAACTACTATTTATGTATAGACACACCATTGCCCAGACAATAAATACATTGCCTCATCTTTCACTTTGAATTTTACCGGTTCAAGCAGATGTTAATATTTTTCCCGTAAATTGGGCATTTCATTTTAGATAGGATTTATCAAAAACTTCTTTGCTCCTAACGGGCTTCTACGCTATACATATATGATTTGATAAGTAACACAAATGTAAAATGGTATCCTTTATTTCCCTGCGAATTCCACCAAAACCTCAAATCCAAAAGAAATTATTTTAAAATATGATCATTTTGCTACTCTTAAAAATTATGACTTTTCAACATTACAATTGTACATCGCCAACAACATCAACACACTATCTCAACTAATAGGTAAAACTATTCTTCGAGCTTGATAGATAAGATAGAAGGAAAAATCGGAAGTCCCAATTATAAAGCATTACCACAAATATAGAGTTTAAATATAGCAAAATTTCCAACTTAATACTTCAATAGATCATCATTATCAAAATCTACTGCATATTCTTAATATATAAAACAATGTTAGACAATATCATTCTTTCATCTTCCTTGGCAAAGCTTAAACTAGTCGAATCTTGATTGATAAATTTAGGGATCAGAGTATATTGGGGAACATGATTAGAAGAGAACACACACTAGAGATGTTAAATAAATATTATATGCTTCAGATCACTTATTTATGAAATGTGTAGGACACTTCATGTCACGCCCCAAAATCCAGTAATCGATCGCTTGACCAATTACTAGATCCAAAGCTGTATAGGTCGGGGAATCCATAGATTTGCCCTACGAACAATCGAGCCGTAGACAAATTCTGGCCCGGTCATTCACAATAGTATCACAATAGAGTAAAAGGGAAAACATAAGCAGCGGAAGACTAAGATAAGAGAATCTAAACGTAAGATTCTATAAACCTCTACGCAGCAAGCCCAACTGTAAAACTGGAAAATGAGCTTCCAGCTCGGCTCCCCAAAGATCACCACAGCAGCAACTAAAATCTGAAACAACCTGCCACTAAAAGGGGGATGCGAGAGTGAGCAAACAACGAGCTCACCAACTCCCAAGAATAGCTAAACGATTATACTAACCAATAAGATGGATATAAATATTAGTGATAACAGGATATAATAATATTTAACGTTAAACAATGCATATATATAAATATATATATATATATGATGACTAATAGGTATACGTATATATACTAACTCTAATAAATCTATCTATAAATATACCTCGTGCAAAGGAGTGCTAATCCACACTCTAGTCACAAGTACCAATAACTACACTTTAATCACTACCATGGCCCTCAGCGCCACAAGCAACTAACCCACTCAGGAATACAGTCACACATGAGGGTAAACACACTCGACTCACAATAATCCAACCGGGTTATCCAAACCCCAACCAGGCACAATCTCGAAGCTACCATAAGCTGAATGAGATCGCCTACAACCAAATACCAACCTAAAGCTCACAGCAACCAACAGAATACTTTACCTAATAAATTAACTAGATACATAAGAGGGAGAAGTAGATACAGAGAGGAGAAGAATATGTAGAAGGAAGAGGAATCTGATGACACCGTAATCAATTAGGAGAAGAGGAATTTAAGATGAAAGTAGAGGAATATGATGAACTAGGATAATCCCATAATTATCCCAAATGCAATGGTTTGGTATGATGATGATATGATGGAAAGAGATAATCTTATGATTATCCCAAGTACATAAGATTCTATATTAAAACATAATGTAAAAAGGGTTAAGGATTTCTATCAAAAGAACCTACGAATTAGAAGTATGTTGAGATGCAATAATATGCTTGATGATGATGATGATGCAGAAAGATTTATGATGAAATGGGATAGTCCCATACCTATCCCAAATGCAATGGTTTAGCGATGTCAACCCAAAGGGATAGCCCCCAAGAGTAAAGTGGGCTGACAACTGCTGAAAAGGGATTTACCTTACCGGATATTGTTGGATACAAGGGTACGATGAACTGCACTAGCTCGACCAGACTAAAATATATTAACATAGGTATTTCAACCTCGTCTAAGGAGTTTGGACACCAGGAACTAGCATCCAAACATGTCTCTCCACGCAGGATAAGACTGGGCACCAGGAGAACTATTCTAATCATGACTTCACTCACAGGAGAACACTGGGCACCAAGAAATAGTATCTAACCATTTCTCTCTTAGTGGGACAAGACTGGGCACCAGGAAACTAATCCAACCATATCTTCACCTCTAAAACTTTAGCCCGATCTAGAGATCCAATCAACCTATCGGGGCCAGCCGATGCAGAGTTGTTTATGTATCTAATCGCAGTAAGATAAGGAGAGAATATATTATCTATGGATGTGAGCATGATCCTAGAGACTGAAACACAACTGTTGTTAACACAGCCAACACACGATAGGATAACCACCAGCCTGAGAGTGTCGTAACCAAAACTAACACAGATGCCCTCATGTGGCTCAGTTGCACCATTTAAACCTAGATGAAACAGCAACTTAACCGTCACGACATCTAAACGACATTAGTCTCTAAGATTCCTCAAAGAAAATATGGTTACCATCAAGTACAACAGTACTCTAGCGGTCAATACAGACTAGTACTCATGGGGTAACCTACAAGTGTCCAACATGTAGTCAACAGTCCCCAATAATAGAACTGCCTCACAATCCTCCTAATCATGTACATAAGTCTCTAACACGAATGTACAGGAACCGGATTCAATAAGAGGTTTCAGCCGTATTCCAATGTCTCGGGTGACGTACAACTTCATAAACCACCTGGCTCAGCCGCGGATCTCACTGAGCCATGCTGTCTCACTGCCTCCTAGATGACGGAAGGGAACACAGCCCTAACATCCTCATCCCAGGGAAATAAGGCTTGCGAGTAAGCTCTAATAGCTCTAAGAATCATGAGGACAATAAGTGTCACAACACGATAAGCAAACAATCCTAAGGAAAACTATCGGAAGTTCAATATCCACAACCAACCACCACGGACAAGCCATCTGCTCACCATCAACGACTAACAGTCTATGAGATACCACACTCCCAGATGGAATCCAACATTCCAGACAACCACCAATCACAATGACAGTGCTCAAGGACCAGGCCTCGAGAACATAGAGTACAACTAGACTAGTCCTAAGACTAATCAAAACAATAGCAGGCAAGAAGACGAGCTCCGAATCGAAGTCCATGTCTTACTGAAGCTATGTCGCCCTAAGACTACCCTGGAACCAAATCCAACAACCCAAACTAACCAAAGTGCTATACTATAGGGTGAGAACTATAGTCTCTGAACTAAACTATCTCAGAGAAATGGCGGCTAACCACATGTCGACCATAAGTCTCTACTATTTGCCAAACCTAGTTACTAATGCCCTGAAATAAGCTGGGCACCCTAATAACTAACCAGCAATACCGCACTCTATATATTATATATATAAATATAAATATAGCGACGCTGAGGCGTCGCAACATACTGAGAAATGTCTTTGTTCTCAACCTCAGCGAAGAAAGGATCCGCAATAACCACCCTCAATGAAATCGGTCTAAGAGGAATCTCAAGAGTCATCCTCACATCGACGACAACAGTGAATAGCCTCCTCTGACCAAACATAACCTACAGGTTTTATCTAGTAACTAAACTTAAAACTAACTCGGATTTTACTAACTTATCGAGCCCTTAAGTACTCTCGCCTGAGGTATGCCAAACGGATAACCCGTAAATGTGTCATAAGCAATTAACCCATATACTAACATAATCACGGTAATAAACATGATAAACTATGTGATACAATAACTCACAAATCAATATAATGGTCTAGTTATTAAGGAAGATAAAACTCGCTTGACGATATGCTCGGAACGACAATCTCGGCGAAACTGCCTAAACAGTACCCCAGCAGAAATGTGCTCCGCGAATCGGCTTCCAGAACTCCAAATCAATCACGGAAAGAACCAGGAACACCACCACATCAACCACTATCAAGGCCCGGAGCCCAAACACAATTCTAACAATGGATACCCATCCGAAACTGCGTTTCAGATCAGCCCAACAACTGAGTCAGCAACTGAACCTCACTCCCCGTCACACTAAACCCCAATCACCACCACCGAACAGCTGCAAGGAAAACCCAATAATCAACATCACAATAACCAACTCAAATCCACCACTCTTAGGGCTCTCAAAGGACGAAAAATCAACTATCCAAATCAGATTATCAGGGGGGAAAACAGTTCATAAAAGGAGGAAAACAGTTTACCAAAGGGGGAAAAACAGTTAGGTTATACGAACTGATTTCAGAACTCCGGGACACAACAACGATCTCCGTAATTGTTCCACTAACCCCAAACAATAAACAACTCTTAAAATCTTCTCTAATCAATTACCAAGCAAGCAAGAAAGTTATACTGAACTAAAAATCAGATTACAAAGTTGGAACAGCAACAGGGAATTACTCATAGAAAAAGGGCAGCTGTGATCAGAAATGGATGACGATTTGACGGAGGTTGAAGATGGTTAAAATAGCCCTCTCTCTACACTTCAAAACAGTAGCAACAAAGGCGGCAGCGACTGAAACAGATCAGCCACAAGGGCAGCAGCAACTGAGCCGTAACAGCTGCCTCTACTCCATCTAACAGCAGCAGCTCTTCCCTCTCCAATTCGAATCAAAACAAAGACCCCAAACGCAACACAACAATCACAAACCCTAAATCAATTCAATCCACAAGGGTTCCGCCAAAGCCGAAATCAACCCAAAGATACAAGAGAGAGAGAGAGAGAGGAATTACTCACCGAGAGAAACGGCAAAGATCACGACGAAGAATCGTGTTGAATTCGGCGAGCAAGGCGAGGAAAGAATTCGGTTTGGAGAGGAGAGGATTCGGTTAGGAGAAGAGAGAAAGAGAGTGAAAGAGAAATGTAAGGAGAGAGAATGGATAATGATATAAATATAACCGGCCAGTCGTTCGAACGATCGTTCGAACGGGAACTAGAAGAATGCAAAAATGTCACTCTGAGGTCCTCCTGAACCACACACAACGCCAAGACCCTCAGAAGACTGGAACAACTCGAACAACCATCACAACCCTAACAAAGGGTTCCCAAGGCGTAAACACCACCTCTAACGCTTCACGGCCACCAAAACGCCTAAACCCCCGAAAAGGAATCTTTGCTTGTAAAACTCCAAAAGCCTAACAGCCAATCCAACGGCTCACCGGAACCACACCAAACCACAAACACATCAAACAAATATCACCACCAACCCATCTAGGGTTTCCCAAGGCCACAATGCCACCACCTCCTCCGAATAACCACCGTACCACCGAAACTACATAAAATGAATATAACATACAAAACCTGCCGAAAAGAATAAATGGATGCATAACGAATAACAATATATGAATCATAGTAATAATACTTAATAATAAACAAAAAAATTACCCTAAAATTCTGGGACATTACACTTCATAACTATATATCAAATTTTAATCAATTTCTCCTAACTTTTAAAATGGCAATGATTCTTCTAAAGATATTGATGTGTGAGAGATTTACTACAATAAATAGCTCTAATCAAAATGCAGAAGACTAAACTTTCTTTACGAAATTAAATCATCGGAAATCTATAAAGGAGTCATTTACACCACATTCAAAAGATTAAATCCAGAATGTGAGTGTTTTGAAGTGAAAGAGTCTTGGGGGTTCAATGAATATAAATGAGCATAATTATGGGCTTGTTTTGTCAGCATATGAACATTCAGTAAATACTATCTAAGCCAACACTCATATATGTTGTAGTCACAGGTAGTACTTGCCCATGCGTAGTCCAAGGAATATTCTCACATGAAGGTCGACTTTTACGTCCTTGAGTAAGTACATACTTGCCACACATTTCAACTTGTTAGTGTGGTATGCCTCGACGTGCCTTCCACGTTAAGATTGGTGTCGACACACCCACAATATTTCTTAATAACACGATGAAGTAACCACAGTAGTAAATGCAAAGATTGAACATGATATATATGAACTTAGTTCGATGTTCCATTAGCAGGTTTTAAATAAACATTGGACTTTGAATTTAGGTAAATTTTAGAGCCCATAAGCAATTACAGTAATTATCCAGCAATACCTTTTTTAAGGACATGTCTCCACGTTAAGATTGGTCCATCTTATCCAAAAATTTAAAATTCTCTATATAAAGATCAACTAGAACACCAACTACCGGGTCCATCAAGGCCAACACCCTGAAATATTTTTATTAAAGGCTATTGGTATACTAAAAATATTACTGGATCGTGAACATAATCAGTTTACCAACATTTACTAACCACTCACCATTAAATTCAGTTACGCAATCTTGATGACGTCCGCGATTGCCACCATTTATTTAAATGTAATTTTATCCTGATTTCCACAGTTCTCAATATATGCCCCTTAGCAGTCCCTTGATGCTATTATAAACACCTCAATTCGGTACCTATGGCAGAAAAACAATTGTTAAAACAAATGGGGACAAAAAGAACAAAGGATGCTAAGGAATCAAAGATATATCAACCGCATCAAGTGAATAAGGTGACCTAACCCCTTATTCACCAATATTACATTAAAAAACTTCGTAATAACTAAATCATATCGAAAACCCCCATTATTTTAGTTGAAAATCACACTTATTAACCATTCATTATACAAGGAAATACAAGGAAGTTCAATGGAGAAAAAATATCAACCTCTACTATCACCAATCCTTCTAGTGTAGTCCAACATATTCTCTATAAGAGCAGTAACTCTTGATGCTTGAAAAAATTTAGGGCTCTCAATCTCTTGATGGCTTCTACACCTATAAAAGATTGGTGATTATTAGAATATGTTCCTGTAAAATATCCCAATGTTATTCCTCATTGCAATTCAAATAGTTGAGATTAAGATCGAATTGTAGTGCAAAGAATGCACGATTGATCCTTTAAGGTATCCTCTTTGATGTTTCAATATGAAGATGTGGCTAACTTGCTCAAGTAAAAGTTAGAGGGACATACTTGAGGTGGGTAGCCTCTAAACGGTCAAATTGATTGGGATAACCTATTTTGACCACATACAAAGAAAGTTAAGTGATATGTTGAGATAGTTACATATGTATGGGACTTGCCTTTTCCTTTATTACCTCCATAATTCTTATTCTTCCTTGATTGTAATCATAACTTCATCTTTACCCTGAGAAATTATAAAAAGAAACATCATTAACAAAAATGGTCAACTAAGGACTTGTAATGGTACTGTACTAATGTCAGTGAGTTGAATCACTAAACCAATGGGAACATGGATCAGACATTAAAGACCGACCATTAAATCACATTAAACACTGATCTCTTTCCTCATGGATTGGCATCAAACAATCCAGAAAACCATTCAACATAATGAAATGCCCTTAACATATCTAAAATAACTATAAAACCAAAACCTCCCAAATAAATAGATAGATGTATGAAATAAGGAGAGAGAGAAGCATTCCATTTATGCTTCAATATTTTTTTCTTACAATTGTTAGGACCCAGCCACTTAAAAATAAAGATCGACTAAAAAATGAATTATCGATGACTACTTGTAGTAATTGATTCAAGACTGTATTCCCTTCAAGATTTCTAGAGAACTATAATCGAATTTGCATCGTCGGGGTTTGAAATGGAGGCAAGACATTGAATTTTGCCCGAAAGAGTGAAAGAGAAAGAGACGCATCCAATGTGAAGAAATCTAATGGGAATGGTGCGGGTAGAAGGTGGTGGCTCAAGCGAAGAGGTAAAAGAGAAACGTGGGTGGCTGGTATGGGAGTCAAAGAGATGACTCTTTAAACTTTTGAAGTACTTAATTTTTAGCACGTGGCAAAACTAACTATAGATGGAGTTTTATGAGATCTTAACCACTGTGGTGGTTTTAGCAGCTTTTAGAACCTTTATACTCTGAGAACAAATCTCAACCCTTATTCATGTTTTTTTTTATTTGCCTCGAGAAACTTATCAACTTGAGTTTTTCTTGATACAATTACCCAATAATGTAATATAAACTAGGTTATGAGCCCAAGCTACGCACCGATGCTTAAGTTCATAATGTTGGATAATATGACTAAGTTCTTAAGTGTCCTTCAACCAAATTTTTAAAGGAATTATCAATAAAATGATAATATAATAGTTTTTCCCAAGTTTAAGTCATGGAACTTCATTTAATGTAAACATTGATAAATTACTAAGAGTTTATAACAAAGACCAAAAGGTATCGAGTGAAAAGCTGAAGTAGGTGAAGGACAGTCTGGGGCTCACTCCGGGGACCATTATGTCGCGAGAGACCCAGGTCGGTATTCTAGGATGAGAGAAGTTGCAGATTAGAGTTAATGTTGTAAGCGCAGTCGAAGCTGCGATTACCAACAATAATCAAACGTGAGCAGACATAAAGTAATCGGGGACCATGTGACATAGTAAGTTGACTGAGTATTTAAAGGTCGGGGACTTTGCAAAAAGTCTGTGAGTTCTCATTAAGAACACAGATATTAGCTTCAGTCATCATAACAGCGTACTACATGATTTGGATATCATTAGAACTCTAGGGGAGATCACGAGAGCCACCAAATACCTTAAGAAGGAATTTAAAATAAAAGACCTTGGGAAATCAACTATTACCTTGATTTATAGATCGAACATCATGGTAGTAGCATACTCATACACCAAGCAATATCTCTGAAGAATTATCTAACACTTCGGTATGGATGCAGCATGCGGTGTTAATTCGGTCATTGTACGCCTATCACTTGGATGTGGACAATGACATCTTCTACCATCCTAATGGGAGGAGAAACTCCTAGGGCCGTGATGCAATTATAGGGTACGCCAATACAAAATACTTGCCAGACCTACATAAATGTCATTGTCAGATAGACCGTGTGTTTACGTACGGGGATACAATAAACTCTTGGAGATCGATGAAGCAGACGGTATTTGTTACATCTTCGAAACACGTGGAAATTCATGCACTTCATAAAGCTGGCAGAGAATGATAGTTGTGCTCTAAGATACATCATATCAACTGAAGATGCTGCATGTTTTATCGAAGATAAAGCATTTACTATGTATGAAGATGACTCGGCTTACATCATTGAAGTCAATGACAATTTTAACAATGGTGACAAAACGAAACACATTTCACAGAAGTTCTTCCATACTTATGAATTATAAAAGGAAAATGAGATTGACGTTATTCAAGACATTTTATAAGACAACTTTGCAAACCTAATCACGAAGACTCTTGCACCACTTATGTTCAAGTAGCTAGTACACAAAACTGGCATACAAAAGATTTTATTCACCATTATCTCAGGGAGATACATCTTAGGGTGATAGATCTTGGGGAAGATCGACGTCAAGGGGAGTAGACCCGACCTGACGTGGACACATGTGCGGCATAATTTTTTTCCAGATAGTACAATTTTTTTCCTAGGAAGTTTTACTGAATAGAGGTTTTGCTGAGGCAATGTATACTCGTCCACAACCCATATGTGACATATGATTGTACTATTTCCTTACACAACTTTTTTCCCAAAGAAGTTTTACTATGCAGAGGTTTTGGTGAGGCAAGTCGTCCTGCTATGGAACACCCCAAGGGGGGTGCTTGTAATTGGGTCCGGCTCAAGGTGGGAACCCAACTGGGTTGGTGTGTCCTACTTGACTTCTAACAAGCCCCTATAACATTAGGGTTTACAGGGAGAATTTGAGTGAGGGTATTTTATATATATCCTAGAAGTGTATTTTTCATATAGACAAATTTGCCCACAAATAAGATTTTTTTAAGAGACAAAGAGGGATTGGGATGAACTTTAAAATTCTCGTGATTGAAAATATTACCAAATGAAGATATGAGATCTAAGGTGAACCGTTAAGATACCAGGGTAGTTTGTTGTTTTAAAACATTTGTAGGGGAATAATCGTCAAGTAAAAACATAAACACACAACCCATCTTCAATTGCAACTTCCAGGCCATGTTTTATCTCACTCACAAAACCTCTTCTCCTAAAATAAACCCACCCAGGGTTCTCATTGTATCACTCGCTCTTACTAACGTTTGATTGATTTCACACTGTGCCAGGAAACAAAGGAATATCCCCCTCTCAGTTTCATAATTTTGTTCAAAAATTATTGAATTTTTTTTAGCAAATTTTGTCCTTGGCACCAAATCGATACCAATTTCAATACTTTGAATTTTTAGTTGTTACATTCCCAAAAGTCAATTGGTATTCAATTCAACAGTAGTTTATTTCTATGATTGATCTAATTGTTACTCTCTCTGTCTCTATGTCACATGAAGTTCTATGTTTTCAGTCATCAGGTTTATGATTTATAGGGATTAATGCGGTCTGTTAATGAGGTCAAATTTGTATTTCATTAATTTTTAGGGATTAATGTGGTTTCTTATTTGGAAATGGGAATATCGGAAAGGTAATGCGATTTCTTTAAACACCTAATTTTAATTTCATAATCGTGTCATCAGTAAAAGAAAATGGGACTACGAAGTTTGTGTGCAATCATGTTAAAATTAGTGTTTAGAACCATATTTTAGAAAACAAAATGGACCGAGAAATAAAAATATTGGAACTCATACCATCATAAGTTAATAGTTTATTTATCATTTTTTTATGTTTTTTGCTCGGGAAAAATGAGGAAAGCAACTGGATTCAATTGGGAGTTTTAAGTAACTATTTGATATCACTCACTTTTATCAGGCCATAAACAAGATTTATCTCTATGTAAATATTCAAATTTGAGTCCACATTGTTATTGGTAATTACAGGGAAGAATCACATCTTAGACGTTCATCTTCAGTACTAATATAAGAATATGAAAATTTGAGGAATCTATGTTATCCACTTAAGACTCCAAAATTACAGATGATTGTCATTTCTTGTCATCTCATTTCTTGCATAGTTTTTGTACAATAGTACTCTATCTTAAACGATCTTCAGTGACCAATGTTAGCACAAGTTTTTTGTATTATGATGGGCATATTATGGTAATTTTTGGTTTCAGCCTTGAAAAAATCCATATAACTTTCCAATTTAAAGTTTTCATTCTTTAATAAGTACGAATTAAATTGGTACTATTTCTGTGATTGGATTTTTTGAATTTCAAGGTAAATGCAGTTACATATTTTCAATTGTATATTAGGGTTATGCTCGTAGGGGTTCTTCATTTGTTTTCAAGCAATCTCAAGTCTTGTTCTGGGTTTTGCAAGCAAAACTTTTCAATGTTATTTCTATGGCTTTTTCAACTTTGGTAGATTGGGAAAATGTGCATAATCAAAAACTGTGGGGAACAACAAAACTTCTCTTCTACAAGGTTTTGTAATTTTATATTGTTGTTTCAAGTTATAAATTCTCAACCATTTAGATATTGTTTGCTTCGATGGTTCTTATGAGATTGGAAAATATGGTTATACTTTGGTATGGATAAATTATCACTTTAGTTATGGTAACAAAAGCGAGGTGGTGAGAAGTAGTCCATGTTAAGGCTAAGATCATTATAGATTTAAAGGGTGCTAATGGACAATTTTGTAGCTCCGAAGGCATGTCGACGTATTCAACTCGGTGAGCCACGGGAAGTGCTACCCCAATTATAAAGCATTACCACAAATATAGAGTTATAGCAAAATTTCCAACTTAATACTTCAATAGATCATCATTATCAAAATCTACTGCATATTCTTAATATATAAAACAATGTTAGACAATATCATTCTTTCATCTTCCTTGGCAAAGCTTGATCTAGTCGAATCTTGATTGATAAATTTAGGGATCAGAGTATATTGAGGAACATGATTAGAAGAGAACACACACTAGAGATGTTAAATGGATATTATATGTTTTAGATCACTTATTTCATAAATGTGTAGGATACTTCATAACTATATATCAAATTTTTATCAATTTCTCCAAACTTTTAAAATGACAATGATGCTTCAAAAGAAATTGATGTGCGAGAGATTTACTACAATAAATTGCTCTAATCAAAAGGCAGATGACTAAACTTTCCTTAAGAAATTAAATCATCGGAAATCTATAAAGGAGTTATTTACACCACATTCAAAAGATTAAATCCAGAATGTGAGTATTTTGAAGTGGAAGAGTCTTGGGGGTTCACTGAAAATAAATGAGCATAATTATGGGCTTGTTTTGCCAGCATATGAACATTCAGTAAATACTATCTAAGCCAGCACTCATATATGTTGTAGTCACAGGTAGTACTTGCCCATGCGTAGTCCAAGGAATATTCTCACATGAAGGTCGGCTTTTACGTCCTTGAGTAAGTACATACTTGCCACACATTTCAACTTGTTAGTGTGGTATGCCTCGACGTGACTCCACGTTACGATTGGTGTCGACACACCCACAATATTTCTTAATAACACGATGAAGTAAGCACAGTAGTAAATGCAAAGATTGAACATGATTTATATGAACTTAGATCGATGTTCCATTAGTAGGTGTTAAATAAACATTGGACTTTGAATTTAGGTAAATTTTAGAGCTCATAAGCAATTACAGTAATTATCCGGCAATACCTATTTTAAGGACATGTCACCATTTTGCCAAACACCGGGTCCATCTTATCCAAAAATTTAAAATTCTCTATATAAAGATCAACTAGAACACCAACTACCGGGTCCATCAAGGCCAACACCCTGGAATATTTTTATTAAAGGCTATTGGTATACTAAAAATATTACTGGATCGTGAACATAATCAGTTTACCAACATTTACTAACCACTCACCATTAAATTCAGTTACGCAATCTTGATGACGTCCGCGATTGCCACCATTTATTTAAATGTAATTCTATCTGGATTTCCGCAGTTCTTAATATGTGCCCCTTAACAGTCCTTTTATGCAATTATAATCACCTCATTTAGGTACCTATGGCAGAAAAATAATTGTTAAAAATAATGGGGACTAAAAGAACAAAGGATACTAAGGAATCAAAGATATATAAACCGCATCAGGTGAATAAGGTGGCTAAACCCCTTATTCACCAATAATACATTAAAAAACTTTGAAATAACTAAAATCATATCGACCCCCATTATTTTGGTGTAAAATCACACTTATTAACCATTCATTATGCAGAGAAATACATTGAAGTTCAATGGAGAAAAAATATCAACCTCTACTATCACCATTCCTTCTAGAGTCGTTCAACATATTCTCTATAGGAGCAGCAACTCTAGATGCTTGAAAAAATTGAGGGCACTCATTGTTTTGATGGCTTATACACTTATAAAAGATTATTGTGATTATTAGAATGTGTTCCTGAAAAATATCCCAATGTTATTCCCCATTGCAATTCAAATAGTTGAGATTAAGATTGAATTATAGTGCAAAGAATACTTTATTGATCCTTTAAGGTTTCCTCTTTGATGTTTCAATATGAAGATGTGGCTATCTTGCTCAAGTCAAAGTTAGAGGGACGTACTTGAGGTGGGTATCCTCTAAACGAGAAAATTGATTGTGATAACCTGTTTTGACCACATGCTAAGAAAGTTAAGTGATATGTTGAGATAGTTTCAGATGTATGGGACTTTCCTTTTCCATTTTTACCTCCATCATTCTTATTCTTCCTTGATTGTAGTCATAACTTCATATTTTCCCTGAGAAATTAAAAATGGAAACATCATGAACATAAATGGTCAACTAAGGACTTGCAATAGCACAATACTAATGTAAGTGAGGTGGATTACTAAATCAATGGGAACATGGATCATATATTAAAGACTGACCATTAAATAATATTAGACACTGATCCCTTTCCTCATGGATCAACATCAAACAATCCAAAAAACCATTCAATATAATGGAATTCCCCTTACATATCTAAAATAACTATAAAACCAAAACCTCCAAAATAAATAGATAGATGTATGCAATATGGAGAGAGAGGCATGCCATTTATGTTGCAGCATTTTTTACTTACAATTGTTAGGTCCCAGCCACTTAGAAAATAACAACTTCAAAAAATTAAATTATCGATGAATACTTGTAGTAATTGATTCAAGACTGTATTACCTTCAAGATTAATAGAGAACTAGAATCGGATTCATATCGTCGGGGTTTGAAATGGAGGCAAGACATTGAATTCCATCTGAAAGGGGGAGAGATGGAGAGATTGAGAGAGACACACATCCAGTCTGAAGAGACCTAATGGGGAAAGGTACTGGTAGAAGGTGGTGGCTCAAGCGAAGAGGTAAAAGAAAAAGACATGGGTGGGTGGTATGGGAGACAAAGAGATGAATCTTTAAACTTTTGAAGTACTTAGTTTTTATCACGTGGCCAAACTAGCTACAGATGGAGTTTTATGAGATCTTAACCACTTTGGTGGTTTTAACAGTTTTTAGAACCTTTATACTCTGGGAACAAATCTCATCCCTTATTCATGTTTATTTTTTATTTTTTTCCCTTGAGAAACTTACCAACTTGAGTTTGTCCTGATACAACTACCCAATAATGTATTATAGACTAGGTTATGAGCCCATGCTACGCACTGATGCTTAATTTCATAATGTTAGATAATATGACTAAGTTCTTGAGTGTCCTTCAGCCAAATTTTTAAGGGAATTATCAATAAAATGATAATATAATAGTTTTTCCCAAGTTCAAGTCATGGATCTTCATTTAATGTAAACATTGATAAATTATTAGAGTTTTAATGCATTTACAAAATGTTCATATCATTTACATACTAGTACAACCCGTGGCTCTCTACAGCGATTACGTCGACGCGCCTTCGTCGTTAAATAATTAATCATTGACGCGACTTTGGCATTAAAGAACTTAGCAAAGTAGCATCATTGGTTGTGTGCACCCTATTTGACAGGGTATTATCATTTGAAGGTGTTAATAGTATCACCATTCTGCCGGCAGAAGGAATATGTGGTGATCCCAAATAATTCATTGGAAAGAAAATTCATCCTGCCATAAGAGATAGGAGTACCCAAATAGATAAAGGAAATTTTCGTAATATAAGCCTAGCTGCTGCTTATATCACATTCTTCATTGCAATAGGAATTTATCTTGATCAAATATTCTACTCATTGCCTTGATGTTGATAAGTTGTCCAGAGCATTTTGAGGCCTCAAATGCATATTTTACTCCCATTAAGAAGACAGCAAAATCATCTGTGTATAGCAAGTGAGAAATAGACATACATCTTCTACTTGATTTCCCTAAATGAATAATAGAATAGATAATTGAGCACCTTATCTCAAACATCTAGACAACTTAAAATAGCCTTTGTATACCCCTAAAGAGCATCACCAAAAACTACGGAGTCTACACGCATTGAGTAATCAATAGCACCCATTTCTCAAGAAAAAAAACAAATCTGAGTAACGCAACTCTCAAGAAATCTCAATTAACAGTCATAAGCCTTCAACATGTCTATCTTAATCACTATATTATTTCCCTCTAGCCTCCTCTTAAAATTACTCATAATATCCAGAGTCAAACAAATGTTCTCGTAAATTCCATAACCCTGAATGTAAGCAACCTAATTTCTAAATATAAGTTTTAGAAGTATTTTGCTTAGCCTGGAAGTTATGATTTTTAAGAACACCTTGTAGATAAAGGTTATACAAACTGATCGATCTATAGTCAGCAAAAATATTCGAAGGATCTACTTTGGGGATCATTATAATGCTAGAAGTGACATAGCTTTGTGGTAAATTGGTACCATAAAAAGTTCCTTAAGGGCAGCAAGTATATCTTCCACAAAGACGTCGTTAAGAAAACTCGGTTGCAAAAATGTCATTAAGTAAACACAGTTGCAAAAATATATGTACAGCATTAGTCTGTTCAACATGAATTTGGATTAAGGCAAAAAGCTACAAAAATGTTTAGGTACTCAAACAGGTCTTCCATGAACTCATGACCAATGTTATTACATGATATTAGCAATGAGAATTGTATAATTCAGGTTTCAAGAAAAGGGAAAAAAGAGAGGAAGACACCTAAAGAACTCAGAAAATAACTGTGAATCAATGACCATAAGATTAATAATGATATTTGTAGTTCACAGATAAAGAAAATTAGCTAGATGGATTACTACAAAATGAGACAGCAGTGATAAACTCAGTTCTACAGGTACCATTCCTCATCCTTTGCATCAATTTCCATACCCTTCTCAAGGAGAGCTTGAACATCTTCATTCTACCCTTTGAATGTTGACTAGTGCAATAAAGTCCATCCATGCTCATCCTTTCTGTTAATGGAAGCACCTTTATCTAGAAGCTGATAAATGGTTCGTACTTCACCTTTGTGTGCTGCAATACATAAACTGTCCCCAAGCTTAAGGGCATCAAATAAGCGAGAATGTCCATTCTCAGCCACAACGTCATAGGCTGTCTTGCCATACGAATTAGGAATATTCTTGTTTATTCCATTCAATAGTAATAACTTCACCATTTGCTCGTTGCCTGATATGGCCGCTAAATACAGCGGTGTGTCACCTTAACCTAGAATATCCAGAGTCACAAATTTAGGATACTGCTGTAATTCAGGCAATGGCGTCGACGTATTCAACGTGGTGAGCCACGGGTAGTACTATCAGCTATATCTATGATGCTTCTTTTGGACATTTCAGATTCTAATGATTTTTTTCTTTCTATTTGCAGGTAATGTTGAGAAGGGAAAAGGATGCAAGAAAAGTTCAAGTTTGTTTCCCATTTCTATTTGTTTGCATGGTAGCCACTATGAGGTGGGACTCGGTAGCGTATTATAAACTCATTATAATCATAACCTGAGATTAACCACACTATGTAATTAGGTACTGGAAAAGAGAAATACCCTTTGAGTAAAGAGAGATACTAAATGGGGATGTAAAAGTACTAAAAAGAGAATTATGTATAAGTTTGTCACTGAGAAATAAAAATATAAAGATTCCTAGCAACACATTAATCCCAGCAACTCATTTGGCTTATAGTCTACATTCATCTTCTTCCATATATTAATTTTTTCCATAGATATGGTTTAATTACCACAGATGAATGCTTCTTTCAGTAGGTGAGCCAGGAACAAATGGTACAAATCCACGCAAATAGCTATATGCTTCTGGAAATTTATAAACTCAAAAAATAACTTTTGATACTCCATGAATAGATAAGTGCAGTAAGTAACAGTAAGAAATTCATACCAATTATCCATGACTTAACCATAATAAGATGTTCAGAATATATGTTGACTTGCAGATATATACCAAACAAATAAATTTAAATTTCCAATACCTGCTACAGATAGAGTAAATAGCAAGATCGTCAATCGCACTCAGTACGACTCTGAGAGTGACACAATGCAGCACAAAGGGTACCACCATCCGAGTCACCATTTCTTGTTTTTTTCTTCTTCTACAGGCTTGGCAGTACTGCAAAGAATAAATGTTCTCTTTTAAATTAAACAAATGGGTACTCATAAATCATCAATCATTTGACAGCAGATAAATATGATTGATTAACTTGAGAGAAACTGCAAACACCATTTTTTTTAAATAAAAAAATCATTGAAATCATCTAACGATGTATATATAATTGCAATTTCATCAAACCTTATAGCACCCTTAAGCAAGCAAGCTTACATTTGAAGCTCGTCAATTTCAAACCCTGTACAAACCTCCATGTTGACAACATTAGATAGTCTTGTTAGAGGTTCATGATCATGTTATCATTATCATAAAAGTTCCAGCAAACATTACTTTCACGCTGAAATAAGAAAGCAAAAACATAACAATGACCACAATTATAAAGGTAAAATACAATGCAAACTACCAAAGTTGGTATGAGAAATGTACCTGAATGAACTTTGTATCTACAGATATAGATCTTGCATTAGATAGTCCACTTAGAAGCTTGATCAAACTCTCGTTAACCCAGTTTCTACTATATTCAGTTTTGTATACTTTTTAATGAATTTTAGAAACTGGGGTCTTATAGAGATCTATTCTTAATCTCTCTTTTTTACTAAGATTAGTATAACATCAATATAGTATAACATCATAGACCTAGATGCTTAGAAAGAAAATGAGAGAGAAAGAGAGAAAGAGGGTTACATACAGTAATGGGATGAATGTCTCCTTTAGTCCGAAATGCAATGAAAATAGCTTGAGGATTCTTCAAGCCCTTATTACTCTCCATGCCCCTGATGTTCACAACTTCCACCATTGCGGAAATGCTAAAATTTAATTGAATGACCGAAGAAACTATCCCTACACTTTCTTATCTTCTTGGTTACCTATAAAATTAGCATGTTCCCTTTCTTCTCTCAAACTTCTATGTTTATTTTCCTCTTATTGCATATCGTCACTAACTATCACAAGCAAAAGCAATCCTTTTACATAGATACCTGAATAAGCTGCGAGGTTTCTAATCCACAATATGTCATTATTATACCGGACACAATGTCAGGACTTACAAACTGATTCCCAAATACCCAATAAACCTAAATTCACCACAACTAACTAAACAAACCAATTCCGAAAGAGACGTTGCATAAACAATACAAAATGCCAACCTGAATTAACATGATCTTCAAGAGCTGAAAGCACCGGTGGCGAGATACGTATTTATAGCCAAATCATATAAACTGGTCAAATGAAACAAAACAGTTTATTGTGATCAAAATGATCCTTGCAAAAAATAGGCCTATCCAACTTCACTTCCTGTTACGGTTATTTACTTAAAATATGATTGATGTTATTTGTTGTATCCTATAGGTGATGATCTAAAGATATATTTTGAGCTTTAAAGATCTTATACTTATCAGCGCTTTAACTATAATGTTCTTCTTGAGCTCACGATAACAATTTGTTGACCAAAATTTCTTACATCTTATAGCCAAGTATCTTCAGGGGATGACCCAAATTCTCAACAAGAACTCCATGTGATGAAACAGAGGGGATAAATGAGTCCTATGAGAGTGGGTATGACCCAAATTCTTTACACAACATCAATATGGAACTCCAAGCTATCAAACAGCAAATGCGACATAACAGTAAATAGCAAATAGGGCATAAGTAATAAAATAGGGATACAACAATAATAGACAACATCAATTCAATTCAACAGCAGCAATTCAATATAATAGCAACAGTAACAGCAATTCAATTCAACATATAACATCATGAGAAATAAAGGTACAACATCAACAACTCAATTCATATAACAGCAACAGAATTATAACAGCAATAGAGTAAGGAGAGAGGGAAAGAGAGAGAGAGAGAGAGAGATAAGTACCAATCAAACAACAACAACAATCAAAACAGCAAGCAAGAAATTGATAGAAACGCAATCAAACTTAACAACAACAACAACAATCAAAATAACAATTTGCATTTAAGTTTTTTGTTTAATTATGTCAAAATCAGGTGTCCATGGGATGATTCTCAAAACTTTTAAAAGAAATAAAAAGAAAATGTTGCCTTAAACAAATGGACCTGATGCTACTTGCGTTGGTAGCTATGTTTCATAATTTCTAGATCAAAAAGTAGCTCTGCTATAATGCATATCAAACATAAAGAAACATGAAGCTCCTCCATTGGGAAAAAAATCCATCCCAAACTAAAGCCATCCTTAGCTTGCCAATCAACAGATTAGAGTGTGATAATGCTAGATGGATGCTTGAAGAGAATGGTAAAGTACCTCTTTAATCAACCTGCAAAAACCTTACTCCTGAACAAAGGGAACAACAATGTCTCTCAATCATTCGGCCTTAACAATGGAAAATAGTTTTGTAACTTCCACTAAATTATGAAATAACCCTTACCTAACGGGATAAATTAATGGCAGCCCTTCAGATTCCACAAGTCCAGGGAAATTGATCAAGTTTGTACTAGCTTGATCTTCATCAAATCTATTCTTCCAACAAGACTGTACTTGAATCTATCAACCCCTCGCTGAAATCCCACTTTTGGTATCTTGATTGCTGGAAATTCACCCTTCATTACCGGTAATGGTAAAGAGCTCATATCTAACAGTTTCAGCCTTAATAGGTCTGCAAACGATTCCAAATCAAAGCCCGCTAATGCGAAAAAGAGAGATGCGTTAACCTTTGAGAGTGATGAGAGAAAGAGATGCGTTACTTAGAGTATCACGGCAAGATCGTCCACACTGAGAGATAGAGATAGAGAGGCGGAGAAGAGTCGGGCGAGAATGTGTTTGGAGAAAGAGACTTAACTACCCTTTTATATGGTTTGTCGAAAGTACCCCAAATCATGAGAGTAAAATGAATCTAGGTCGTCCATCTCTATCTTTCCCATAAATCCCAACCCCTCTTTATCTTTGAGACAATGGAAAACTTGACTATTTGAAAAAAACTATTATGTAATGTAATATAGATCTCAATTTTATATAGTGGATTGGGTTAAATACCAATGGATTGGGTTGTGGCTTGATGGATTAATCAATCAATTAAGTTATACATTAAGCTAATTTTAAATTTTTTGTAGGTTTGGTTAATGAATACAAGGAATAGTATTGATTCGAAGTTTGTTGAATGGTAATGACATAAGCTTTTTTCATGGTACTTTTTTCATATACAAAAAATGGCTATTCAACGAGCCTCCCTTACTTTTGATTTGGTATATCGTTTTTTGGCCTCCCTTACTTAAAATTTGGTGTTTCTCTTTCTTGCTAACTTGATATGACATTTACCTTATAGATCCATCATATTTGCCGTGGTGCCTTATCTGTGCTTTTACTTATCTACCAAATAAAAGAGCAAGAAAGAAGAACCATTACATAATAATAATAAAATAAGTTTTATCGATATGCAACATTGTTAAAATCTTTATTTGCCCAAAATTGTAATCATAAATCAATAGATCCCGTTATAGTCCTCAGAGGAATTCAGTTGTAATCAACTGAAGTCTCAATTACACACACGTATATCTTAACTAAACGTAAGACCACAGAAAGGAATACCAAATTAATGCTTTTCTATGGCTACTGAGCTTTATAATTATAACAAAGGATGGTTGGAAATCATAGTATCGATTATAATCTTCTAAAAAGTGTAATTATAACTTCGCACCTTCCAATTTCAATAGTTAAAGAGCCGAATCATGGAAGTAACAATGTTAATATTGTTCTATAGATGAATTAGGAGCACCTATACAAAGAAATTCTGGATTTTGGTGGATTCGAACCACCATCTCTTGAGAATATTAAAGATATATAAATTTTCATTCTCAAGCCCCTTACCATCTGAGCTAAATATCTCCGTCTTTTATAACTCAGCTTTAAAGAGTACAATCGTTACAGTCCACGATCAAGGAGAGTCAATATACAACATTAAATAAAATTTGATGTTATACACATTTAAGAAAGTGGGCATCGATTCTTTCCCTGCCTAAGCCCATAACCTCAAGCTTTCTTGCCAATATTTTTCATAGAAAACACACTTCATAGAGGAAAAATATATTTTCAGAAAGCTTCTTATTCCAGTCATTGCCTAAGATGAGTTTATGATGAATTTTCCCCATATAATAGTCCATATATCCTATGAAAGCAAGCTAGAGTCATAGCTAGCTCATAAGTAATTTACAGATAAAAATATATTATTGCAAAATACGTTTTAGCCCACTTTGACACTTATAAAAGCATCAAAGAAATTAAAAAAGACCCGAGCATGTACATCTGGAAAAAAACATTTTGGGGAATGCAAAATTTTACTCTAATATGAATCTCAAAAAATAAGAATTTCAATAATATGATGCAATAAAATTTGAATATCTTAGTCATACAAACAAAAGCATAATATATAAGGGTAAGCAAAAATATTAATTAATTACCTCTAGAACTAAATCCCCCTTGATTTGTGATCGAAAGTAAATGCTTTGTAACTTCTATTGCTACTAAATCCCCTTCTAGATGACCAGTAACTTTCCCTATGCCTCTTCCTCAATTCCTTCTTCAAACTCTCCGTGCAAATGCATTTCAAACACTTGATAAACAAAACTGCCTAGCTGGTTTAGATACAAAAACTTGAGAAATCCAATGCACTTATAAATGATAATAAGAATAAGTACTTGTGAGGTAGGCTGCACATAAGCTTTTATTGCTCCTACATTGACTGAAAATTGAAAATGCTGTAGAATTTGGGTGTTCAAGAGGGATCCAACACATTCATGAGAAGTAATAACCATAAAAATGTGCCTATTGATAACCATGTTCTATCTGGTGGTTAGTAAAGCCTATTATCTCCACATAAATACTATAAATTATGAAGTGGACTTTTACTTTTAGTTTTGAAATAAAATTATCATACCTTGGTCTTAGAAGTTTGTGTTTCTTATAGTGGTTTACAAAACTTTGAGCTTAACAATTGTGTAGATTGTATGCTAATGTAAAAGAAAATAGTTGACATGGGGGAAATTAACCAACTCACTCGACAAAATCAATTGTTATGCAATTGATTCATAAGGGAAAAAATATAAAAATATGATACAAAATATATCTCCTTCTATGAACTTAACATTTCATTAAAACTTGAGTAACCATTGACCCTATCACTTTCCAACTTTTCCAAATCGATCCATTACAAAATGGCAGTGAAATCAATAGAAGAACCTTATAAATCTTATAGTTTTAAGGGGTTTTATTTTGAAGTTAAATCTTACATTTGCCTCTGGTCAATGACATCCGTCTAAGTGTAAATTTCTTCCTCGGAGATGTAATATTTTATACTCGAGATTGAGAATGGTTCTATGAAATTTGATAATTAATATCCTTGGCCATTGATATCTTTCACAATTATAAATGCATTTTCCATTTCCTAAAAGAAAGTTGGAAAGAAAAAGAAACATTTTGATGAGTGGAGATTACTACAGATTGCAGTATAAATGACACGGATATTATCGAATGCATTAGATAATTCAAGCTACGAAAATGTAAGTGTACCAAAAGTTGTGGACTAACATTCCATGTAGTTCGCTAGAGAAACTCAAAATCTTTCTCTAACAAAATAAATAGCATAAATGCTCATATTAAAATCCCAAAAAGGAACCGATAGAGAACATAATGATCTAGAAAAGTTGATAATAGTTTAATGCTTTCAAAAATGGGTATAGGAACACGTCTAAATTGCGTCTTTCAGAACCTTCTTTCTATGTTACTTATGGAATCGAGGACATTTATAGGAACAAAAATATAACATCAAAATATAGGGTTAGGTATCAAATAATACATTTTTCTTATCCATTCACAACATAAACTTAGAATAAGCTAATTATAAAACTACAAATCATAAGTTTATCCCAAATGGAGAATGAAGCACACATATTGAGATAATCCTATTTGACCTGCATATATCAGTGATGTGTAGCTTGTAAAGTATTCCCTTGAAAATGATATGGAAACATCCACAAATTAATTAGTATCTAGCCTATGTAAATAAAAAATCACATCTTGTTAATAAAAGCTAAGAAAATTAGAAATCAAAAAATCTAATCCATACAAATAATAATTTAATATAAGTAAGAGATAAGAAAATTAACAACAAAGATACAGGCTCACAATAGATATTTGATACCAGAGATGTTGAAGAGCTTGGAGTAACAACATGCTATCTGAAATTCAATGGTGTCAATGATGGAGCTTTCATGGTGAAATTATGTCATATACTTTTTAAGCTACAGAATAATGTCAAAAAGAACAAAGCAAGAAAATAAAGATACCATCAAATGATGCCATACTTTTAGTAAGCTGAAATCCTTGTTGATCTGAATCAATTAGTGAAGAAGGAATTTAGAATCCTATAAAAGTCTGCACAATGATTACGATCATAATCCATGAATACATACCTAGTAAAGGTGATAATGGTTGATTCTCAATACCAATGGTAATGAAACCTGGATACCTATTTTGTACATAACAAAAATAAGCCATGAATAGTATTAGTTGATCTAGAGTTCCAAGAAGGATCTTCAAGGTTCTTTAGAGGGAAAAATTATCAATTAGAAGTTTATGATATATACCAAAAATTTGCCTTTCATTGTTTGGTAATTCAGGGAGCTCTTGAAATTCACAAAAAAGAGAATGAGAGAGTTATGTGGAAGAGATTGAGGCCTAGAGAAGAACCAATGGCTTCGGATTTAGTTGAAGCTCCAAATGTTACAGAAATCATGAAAGGAAGGTTTGAGAAAGAGATGGATTTTTTTAGTGAAGTTTGTTTTCTTTTTGTTTTGTTTTTTTTTTTGGAGAGTGATGTTTTTAGTCAGGGAAGGAGGATTGGAATTTTTAGCCGGGGGAAGCTGGCTTTATATGGGAATCTATAACCCTGAGTTTCCAACCCCATGAGGTTTCAAACCAAGTTTTAAAGTTGATTATGAAATTTATGTTAACCACTCTTTTTATCGAGAACTTTCGAATAGATTTTTACTCCATACAATAAAAGTTTCGTATGAAATTCAACTTAAAAGGTTAACATATCCATGTCGACATTAAATGTTGTTTTATGTTATTATATAACTAATTGTTAATTTCAAAGATTTGACATTACCAAGAAGATATACTGTATATTAAAAAAAAGTAGTTGAATGTTTTGAATTGAATTCATTATTAAAAAAATCAAAGGGAAATAACCAAGTCATAAAGATTAAATAGAGAAGATCAAAGATAAGTAAAATTTGGTAAAGAAAATTTGGCGACTTAAGAAATAGGAAACATGTATATTCTACCAAATAACTGAGGGTTGTACCACCCTACTCTTTGCCACCGAAAGTGACAATGCAAGCAGTAATCTCCTTTATGCTACCACTCTGGGCAGGATTCTACCAGATGTGGCACTCTATCACAATCACCCCATCTTAGGAGCGTGGTGTCAATATCATTGACAGATACCTCTTAATCGTGTTTCATATATTTATTTTTTTTACTTTTAAATACACATACATCTGTTAGATGCCCGACAGATTAGGTCTTGGAATATGTGTTCTAATCAGATTCTAAAAACAGTTTTGAGGCGTGAATAGGGCTACATTAAGAATGCTTCAATCAATAGGGTCGATGTTAAACTCATTTTGCGTGTATAACAACAAATTTTTGTTCTAAATTAAAGTACCGAATAAGCGAGATCAATACCAACAGCAATAGCAACGGCAAGTATAACACACAACAAGTATAATCAATGGATGTTTGAAGAAAAACCAAAAACAACAGCAAGTATAAACCCACATTTAAAATTCAAAAAAATTGATGCTTTATATTAAATCTAAGGGCGAATCATCAATTGAGATATACAACGTTCGTAAACTCATAAAAGTCAAAACTTTAATCAATCAAACACGTACCTCTACAGATTCCAACTATCAAAAAAATTGAAACTTTGGAGCTCCATAACGAATCAAAAGCATTAAATTCTACAAAGATGGGGTGGATTTTAGGGTTTCTGCAGATTTAGAATTGGGGGAAAATGAAATTGAGGGAAGAATAATAAGTACCTTTCTTAGAAGGACTAATCAAACTTAACAGCAACAGCAAGTATAACTGAAATAAGTAAAATCAAAACCGTCCCCCATTTATCATCGTAGGGATGTCGATACTAAAAGCCGTACTAAGGGATCATCCTTGGTGGAGGGTGCTTACCGATGTTGGTATGGTATGGATCTGCTGGTATGGTTGAGGATTCAATATCACTTCCCTTTCCCTAGAATCACACCTACAATTGTGAAATCAATTGCAAGAGATCCATTGGAAGATCATACCATGGTGATGGTGATGGTGTTTTATTCTTTTTCGTCTTTGTGATTTCTGAAACAAACCAAAATTGCTTCTTCTCTTTATCCAAATTATCAAACTCTAATAGATCAAACCAAGGATCCTTACCTTCAATCTTCTTCATCTCCATGAATTATGAAATTAAGTTCAAGAGATCTGTAGAAAGAGCACAGCATGGTTTCTTCACCATCATATTCTTTGTCTTCATAACGGACCTAAGTCTGTCGTTATTAGGAATCAACATAACGATATAAGGATCTCTTAAAAAGTCCTCTAGGGATTTTACTTCCAAAATACAATTACCACTTTAAATTGATTTCAATCTTTCAAAGCCACGCAATTACGAATTGCCATAAAAGGCCCCCCTTTCATTAAACTCATTATTGCTGGTACAACTATAGATGTTCCATCAATGCTTGATCTCTCCTATGATGAGTTGGGATCAAAGTTAATGAATTTTATGAGATCTCGTAATGTAGGGTTAGAATTTAGAGTTATTGCTTCAAGATCTTCTAACGGGTTTGCCTCCTTAATTGAACAACATAGGGTTCAAAAGAGGGAAGTGAAGTTTTTTTTTAGTCAGGGAAAAGAGATGTTCTTTTGGTTTTTTGGTTTTTTTTCAAGTGAAATTTTAAGTCGAGCGAGGAATTCTGCAGATTTTATTCAGGGAGGAAAGGATTGGTTTTTTAGTCTTTTTGCTTGAAAAAATAAAATACCCATAACTACCCATCCATGTGTGATTCTCGAGGTACCCACAGCCAATTACGACCCCTCTTTGTCTTCAGACATAAGGCAGACTTGTCCAAAGTGGCAAAAACAGCACCCCGTTATTATAAATAGACTAGTTGTACCCGTGGCACACCACGGCTGCACTCTTCCTTTTGCAATACTTTGCGTGCAGATGTAACTCTAAAAAAGTATACCAAGTGTATACACTCATAGTTCGCCAAAGATTGAAGTTTTCCTAGATTACACTCGATAAGCCATCAGTATCATAAACGCATTTTGATGCCTAAGTGAAGAAGGTAATAAGAGTTTTAGAGTTCCTTATCCTACTCAAAATATACACATTTTGATGGGAGATAAACATTTTAATTTTTAAAATTTATCTTGTGAATTTCATTTTTTTGACGTAACAAACAAATCATAGTTAGATCTCATTGATTTTTCTATTTTGATGTAGTGGTGTTCTTTTAAATTTTGTATATGCACTTCTTCGTCAATCAAATACACTAATTTTCATCATCTATTCTATAATGAGTATGATATCAAAGCTCTACGTATAATATATCAATATAAGCTAAGAGACTGTTTGCTCTTTTAAGAGGATGAACTTGAATACTTATTCTAAATTCTAAGCGTTATAGCCAATGTTGAATGTTGAACAATGAATCTAAAAACCAGACCTGATAGATAATGAAAAGTCTAAACTATAACTCTCGATCTCTAATGCCTGACGTAAAGTGGCAGATCTTTGAGGGTTTGAACCGCCATTGCTTGAGAAATTTGGAACTTTAATTCCATTACCCCAACGCTCTACCATGTGAACTAAAGATCCATAACATTGTTTTGATAACCAATAAAAACTAAAGATCCAATATGCAAAAATTAAAAAGTATGACTATCTTCCATCGGGCCCCTCGAAATAATCAAAATCATCAGCACTACTATCTTTCATCGGGCCCCTTTTCTGTATCTTAATAATATTTCTCAGTCTAACATTGAGTAATTTGGATATATTTCTTATCACAAAATTACCCATGCAGATTGGTCTATACTGGTTCAACTCTGTGGCATTTTTAACTTTTGGAATGACAACAATCAGAATATAATTAAAACCCATAGACAAAGTAGTATCAGTAAAGTAAGAAATAATAGCCTTAGATATCTTAATTCCAACAGTGCCCGAACAATGTTGAAAAAATAGACCAGAAAAGCCATCGAGAACTGGTGAGCTATTAGGATTATGGTAAAACACCACCTCCTTGATTTCAATCAAATCTGATAGAATTGTACGGTAGTGATTTTCTTCACCTAAAATGCTTTGAGACACCAGGTTGAGCAGTTCTTCATCTCTGTAAGTAGGTTTGAAGGCATACTTGTCATTGTAGTACTTTACTATATAGTCACTTATATTAGCCTGGTTTTCCATAATCATATCACCATCACCTTTAATGTAATGAATCATCATCTTTCATCTTAAAATCTTGGTCATGGCATGAAAATAAGTAGTGTTTCTATCCCCAGATTCTGGTAAGTCGACCCAAGGTGTTTGTTGCCAAAGATCCTATTTATTTTTTAGGTTGTAATTATAGGGGCCTACCCCTCGATCTTACCTAAATTGAGTTGTCTCCAGTTCAAACTACATCCATGTCAGACTCACACATTCTTCATATGACTTCTCCAGTCGACATTGCCACATACTCTAGAAACTGATAAAAAATGTGGGTCGAGCTCAAACCGTAAAACTTGAACAAGTTAAAGCCACTTGTCTCTCTCAAAATCGTAGTTATTCAGCCAACCGCCACTATCCACATTGTTCGGAGAACGTGCTCCAACACGATGAAGAACTGCGGGAAAGACCTATATAAAGAAAAAGTTCTAGAAAAGACAAGGACCAGAAATTTACAGGAGAAATCACCAAGAAAACCATATTTTCTAGATTCTCCAAAACTTCAAACATCTTATTCGCAAGATCAAACATTTTTAAGTCAAGAGATCACTTGAAATATGATATCAGCCTCAAGCAATAAACGTCACTATTACAAAAATCCTCAACCCGAGGTCATGGTTTTTAACCTGTGTCATTTTTTGTTTTCAATTAGATTTTTTTACAAGTATATTGGTGTTAGAAAAAATTCTAGGTCACTTCGAGCTCACACAAATAGGCCATTACATTTGGCGCCGTATGTGGGAAAGAAATCCTTTTGCACGATATCCTACGGCATTCAATCACACTACAAATTTTAATCATGGTCACATCCAAGAGACCAGCTACCAGAATCCAGCTCAATCTCTCAGTAGGGCCGGAACAACTTACAGAGCTATGGGCGAATCTCAACACTGAAACTGAGAAACGCAACGAGGTCGAACGACAATTAACTCTCGACCGAGAGCTACGAGAGAAGGAGCTCGACGCCAAATGACAAGCTCGTTTGATAGCACTCAAACGACATGAAGATCAAATAACCATAATGCAGACTGCCTTGCAAGCTCTACAGAATACTCAGTAGGCTCCTCTAACATGAGATCGTGATCAGGTGTCAGAAGCCTTTCGGGTCTCTGCATAGGAAAGATTGGAGCCACAAGGAGCTACCAGCTAAGCTATTTCCAGAAATATTTGGAATAAACCTCGACCTTCTATTTATTTAGAGGGAGAAGTTCAGTCTGAGATCAGCAGAGGTCACCGATGTTTCATACATCAAGAGGAAGAACAAAGACCTCAGCCTCGAGTTCCTGCACGAGATCGTTTGAGTGAAGCTACCCGTACTCCTAATCTACGACCTCCTAGTCAAGCTACTCAACTGAACCATCACTATGTCACACAAGAGCATATGGGCCAGCATATTAAGGAGTGGATCGAAGCACAAGTTCTGGGCACTACCGACGACCTTACCAAGATACAATGAAGTCTAATTGCCAAAAAACTATTCGATATGGATATTCCAAAAGGTTTCCATACTCCAAAAATTTGCAAATACAACGGTACCGATCCAAAGGAGCACATTCAACAATACCGTGATTTATTGGGGTTGTACTCCAATCTCAACCAAATTCTCTACCATCTGTTCGCCACAAGTTTGTAGAAGGAACCACTCCGATAGTTCCACTCTCTACTTGAAGACTATATATACACAATCAACCAGTTGCACAAACAATTTATCAAGTCGTATGCTCACAACAGAGACAAAGAAGAAAATTTATAATTTCTTATCAGTCTCAAAGAGTCACCCAGAGAGAAGTTTATGGCATTTGCAAAGTAGTTCATGGACCTCGCGCGCATAGTGGACAATTTTGATCAGAAAATAGTTGTTACTACTTTCACCAATACGCTCTAACTCGACTGCAAAGCCAAAGAGCACATCTTCCTTAACAAACCTGCAACCTTAGAGGATATGATCACTAAGGTCAATAGTTACGTCGACCTGGAAAGGATGATGTATGAAAGACATAAATCTACTAGATCCATCCTAGCCACAAAATGTCCACCTACAGATTGAGACACTGAACCGAAAGAGGGTCAGGGTGACCAGAAGCACGCCAAGGGAAACACCGACAACCTCAGAAAGGCGGATTACAAGTTAAACCCGTCCTCCCAAATTGAATGTTTGAATATCCACAATTTTTCCAATCCTCTCAAAGGATAAGCTCTATCGTCTATCCCAACCATTGGAGCCAATCGAGATCCGACCATACTACATGCATTACAAGGTAAACCATCATTCTATGGGCAATTACTATGCTTTGCAGAGGTTGCTCAAGTACATTTTCAAGGAGGGACGGATGTTTGAATATATTGTCGACCTGGAATCATACAAGGATGGCAGCTATAAGAAGAAGATCAAAAGAATCTAGGTCAAAGATAAAGCAGAGGAGAAGAATCTCTACCATATACACCACATCAACATGATCGAGATCAATCAGATTACCGACTCTAATAGATTTAAGCACAGGAGGCTATCCGAATGCTGCGATCTCATACCTCAAGACAAAGAAGCCAAGCTTCTGCCTATGTCGAGCAATAGCCGGCTCAGGATATTATTCAAAGATTGCGATACTAGCCATGTCAAATTTCCATATCATGATACATTAGTCATAATGCTTAAGATGAAGAAGTTTTTCATGCACACGATGATGATCGATACAGGAAGTGGTATTGGGATTCACTTTTAGAGCACTATCAACCAAATCGGTGTAACAGATCATGTCATTTAAAGCGGCACCAATATCAGTGGATTTAATGGCTCTAAAGAAGAGCGAGTAGGGAAGATCATCTTACCAATTACCGCCGGACCAGCCACAATCAACATCATATTCTATGTGATCAACGCCAAATCTTGTTATCTCAGGATTATGGGCCATTGCTGGATTTATAGCATGGAAGTAATTGCTTTCACCTATCATCAAGTACTCCGCTTCAAATACAATGATGGCATCTATGAGATCAGGGGTAGTCAAAAGCTTTCTCGAGCATGTAAAAATACCGTTTCTACAATTCTAAATACCTCTGACAGGTATGCTGCATAGCAATTTTAACAAGTTGATCACCCCAATGAATCCCACTTTGGAGGAGCCAACCGAATAAATCAACATTGATGGACCTAGCAGAGGTACTTTTATCAGTACTAAGCTGGTTTAACACGATAAAGCCGCTCTCATTCAGTTTTTATGAGAGAATCAAGATGTTTTTGCGTAGTCTTTCGAAGAGATGCATGGGGTCGTTCCGACTAAGGCATGTCACAAATTGGCCATCAACATCAATGCCTCAGCATTCAAACAGAAACTGCGACGCCTATCACCGTGACTTCTAGATGAAGTTAACATAGAAATTAAGAAATTAATAAAGTGGGATTCATTCGAGAAGCTAAGTATCCAGATTGGATATCCAACATCGTCATTGTCCCAAAAAAGAATGGAAAAGTCTGAATTTGTGCAGATTTCATCGATCTCAACAAACATACTCCAAAAAATAGTTTCCCTCATCCCAATATTCATGAGATCCTTGATTTCACAGTATGTCATGAACTCCAATCTATGATGGGCATTGCTTCAGGAAACAATCAGATTTCATTCTTGGATAAAGATCAAGAAAATACCACTTTCATCACTGAAATAGGACTTTACTGTTACAAAGTTATGCCCTTTGGACTCAAGAACACAGGTACAACTTATCAACGATTGATGACCACTATGTTTAAAGCACATCTCAGGAATGTTGTGGAAGTCTTCATTGATGATCTCTTGTGCAAAAGCGTATAGTCCATCGACCACATTTTAGATCTTAACACAATATTCAACATTTTTCGATCTTATAGGATGCGCCTTAATCCTGATAAGTTTCGGTTTGGAGTACATTCAGGTCAATTTCTAGGCTACCTCATCAGCAAGAAGGGGATTAAGGCCGATCTAGATCATATTCGGGCTCTCATCGACATGCCATATCCGAAAATGATAAAAAAAATGTTTAAAAACTTGTCGACAAGATTGCTGCTATCAACTGTTTCATTTCAAAATATTTAGACCGCTGTCATTGGCTATTCCTATTACTTTGTGGTTGTACCAAACGGGGAAAATATCAGCCAAATACAGAGGTTTAATGGACATCAGAATGCGAGGCAGCTTTTCAGGATCTTAAAATTTATTTGCGGAATTCTCCTATCATAAACACCCCAATAAGTAATAAGGAACTGATTATCTACCTAGCAATTACAAATACTTTACCCAGCTCGGTCCTTATTCGACTTGAAGAAAAAATTAAGAAACCAGTCAACTTCATCAGCAAAAGCCTCACTCCAGCAAAAACGAGTTACTCTAAAATCAAAAAATTTCTTCTCACTCTTGCTTATACTTCACATGAAACTCAAGTACTACTTCCAAGCTCATTCAGTCAAAGTTATGATGAACTACTCACTTTGGGAAGTTCTGTCCAAGAAAGAAAAATCAAGGAGTATGCAAGAATAGTCAGTCGGTTTAGGAGAACATGATATCAAGTTCAAACAGCGTCATTTCGAAAATGGGGAAGCCGTCACCTATTTCCTCATAGATTTTCTAGTGGAAGATTCTGAGTGGGAGGAGCACAATCCTAACCTTTCAGGGGAAGCTACAGAAGATCCATCCCCCAAAGTATTTGACGAGCAAGCTTAATGGGTTATGAGGAATGGGTAAAGACTTCTTACAGATGGATCAACAGGACCTGCAAGGGCTGGAATTATAATTGTATTGATTACTCCTTCTAACGATAGAATTAAGAAATCAATCCACTTGAATTTTGAGGACTCAAACAATGTTACCGAGTACAAAGCTCTTATTCATGGACTTGATCTCGCTCTTGTGATCGGCATCCCTGAACACTTATTTTATAAAGGTTCACTACTCATCGTTCACAATTACTCTGAGCAATGCAGGAAGAATGGAAAGATGATCGAATACGCAGCCATCGTTGTAGATGGGATAAGAAAGTTCGCACAAGCAACTCTCAATTATCTTTCTCAAGGAGAAAACAGATACGTTGATACTTTGGCATATCTAGCCGGGGCCTTTGGTAAAGAAGCTCTATATCAACAAATCAAAGTGATTTCAACCCCCAGTATTGATCATATTTTTGTACGCGCGATCAACACTAGGGGCAATAAAGGGGGAGATGATGATTGGCAAAAGCCTTTCTTAGTTTATCTCGGTAACAACAACAAATGCGAAGTACCACTTCCAATAGATCTAAAGGAGCGCCGATAACTGATAGACAACTTAAAGTACTGCACCAATCAAAATGGTACCTTATACCGCCGTTCAGTCATAGGGCCTTGCCTCAAGTGCCTCTCCAAACAGAAAGCGGACGAGATACTCCAAGATTTACATGAAAGGACTTGTGGCTCCCATGCCGCAGGTTGGTCAATGGAAAACAGAGCTATTACACAAGAAGTATTATGGCCTGGCATGCGCAAGCATGCCGAAGAGTAATCACGCAAATGTGACGCATGTCAACGACATAGAAAGATGATCCGTGCCCCAGCGCTCGAACTCCTCGCAAGCAAGGTGTTTTGGCCATTCAAAAGATAGACACTCAATCTTGTCAGCAAATTTCCTAATTCTCCAGGTAACTTCAGCCACCTACTCGTAGCTACCAATTATTTTACAAAATGGGTAAAAGCAGTTCCACTTTGTCAAACCAAAAAAGAAGATGTCATCTCTTTTATTTGGGAACACATCATCACTCGATTTGGGTATCTTTACGTAATTTGTATCGATAACGGGCCTCAATTTGTTGAAGAAAAAGTCGTAGCTATTCTCAACCAATACAACATCATTCACTCACCCTCCAATCCCTACTACCTTTAAGGCAATGGTCAAGCCAAAATTACCAACAAAACCATCATGGATAGACTCAAGAAAATGCTACACTCTTAGAATAAAGGGAATTGGGTTCGGGAACTTCCTCATGTCTTATGGGCACATCGTACCACTCTACACCAGTCGATAGGCTACACTCCTTCCTCCTTGCCTATGGCACCGAGACCGTCATTCCCTCTGAATACCATCATCTAATCAAAGACCACGAGCTAACTGACGAGGAAAATGAGTTCGAATTGGCTTGAAACCTCAATTAGATTGATAAAACCAGGAATGCACCGTCTCTAACCTAGGACGATATCACCATATGCTAGCCAGTTCGTACAACTAACGAGTCAGAAGTCGTACCTTCCAAATCAATGATCTCATCCTCAGTGAAATACCTCATACAGGGAAACTAGCTGACAATTGGGAGGGTCCATTCCTTATCACAGGTCTCTCAAGCCTGAGATCATATTACCTCGTGACAGAGGAGGGAGTCCACATTTTGAGTCCTTGGAACGCTAGGTGGCTGAAATGATACTATCATTAAGTCCCTCATTACTCCATTTTAATTTTCCCCTTTATTTTTTCATTCCAGAAGTGAGATTTTTATCTCCATTCAATGTACATTCTTTTTTGAAATTCAATAAAACTTACAAGTTTTTCTCCCATATATATTAATACTTCATAGACAATACATAGATTAAAGCATTGATGATACTAGCTTTCAATCAACATCATACCAGTTAAATCAAGGATAACACTTGGTTTGGCTGACTCAACTAAATCTTCTGAGACTAAAACAAAGGTAGCACTTGTTTTCAATTGAGGCACTCTACCAGACATAAGATAAAGTAAAGGAAAATCAAGTTTTCATCTCTTTCAATATATCTGCGACATCATACCAGTTAAATCAAGGATAACACTTAGTTTGGCTGACTCTACTAAATCCTTTGAGATTAAAACAAAGGTAGCACTTTTTTCAATCGAGGACTCTACCATGTAGTGGCGTATATTTTGGAAGGAGAATCTTCGCCAATACTTATTCGTAAAGAGAATTTAATAAACCTAGATAAACAAGATTTAATATGGAAAACTCAGTAAGGGCTGAGAAAAACCACGACCTCGAGGAGGATTTTGATATAAAATCTAGTAAGATGCCAATTATTACACATTTTTTAGTGATGTTGGGTTTTAGAAGTAAGAATAGTAAAGGATTGTAGTCCTGTAGAATCCATTCTCTGCCTGTATTTATAGTCATACAGGCAGTTTTACAAAAAGAAAGAAATAGTCTCATATTCTTGGGGAGTGGGTAAACATTTGCGGATCTCTAACAGTTCATTCTTGACCAGACTTCAATGGCTACTTTAGGTAAGTTGAGAACTCATAGTAACTTCTTGAATGATATCTTTGATCATGTGCGGCTATCTTCGACTACGCTTTGTTGGCTTACTCTTGTCAAATCTGGGGAATATGCTGCTACAATTGCTCTATTCTCGATAGAAGCACTTGTGGTTGTGTCGAGAAGAAGTTGGAAGTTGAAGAGGTTACCGAATTAGAAGATGAGTTGTCTGTGTTATTTCAGAGGTCAAAGGAACTGTATTTGATCAAGTCATTCCTGAGGTGCAATTAATACAGTACAGTGAATTTGGCAGAGTTAAATTAGGCATAAATAAGGGGTTATTGAGGGTGGGAAGGTGGTGGTTTTAGAAGGATGCCACCCCAAGTATGGTCTAATGTATTGTCTGAGGCGAAAGACGATAAACATCCTAAGGAAACAATCTGGCAAAAACTGATCAGTGATAATTCGTCATGTGATCGTGTCACGGCGTTGGGGTGGGAGAGAGGTCAACGGAGAGAAGATGCATATCTATTGGAAAAAATTATGTCGTCATGCGATGTTAAAGGTAATTAAGTGCGTCAGTTTAGGGGAGAAAGGATAACTGTTTGTGTTAATGATGAAGATTTGAACCTCAGATGGGCGTCCAGGGATCTTGCCAAGCGTAGGAGGTTTCTTAAAAAAAATTGCTGCCTTGATTTGCGGAAGCAACCTTTAGAATTTTAGTGACTTGAGATTTATTGAGGTTCTTAGCACTGGAAAGAAGCTTTAATGTCCAATTCTGGTGAAAAGAAAATACAGAGCAATCAATCTTGTAAGTCGAATGTAAAAAATAGATGTTGTTTGATGTAATGCAATCGAATGATGAAGTTGTCAAACATGAATTGCAACTTATTCATAATAAATAAAGTTAACTTCTTTGATATTTTATTCATGTATATTTTGATTATCAATTGTAGTTGTAAATAATCGAAGGTGAAATGTCGAACGTGAATGCACATAAAATATTGATGGGTTGTCATAACATCTTGAATGTATTTGACTGAGTGGGTCCCAGAATAGATTTTGAGGTTAATTGATTTGACTTTGAAATTGTAGAGTTCCAAGGCAGAATAAATACAGGCGAGTTAGGCCATGACTATAGGGGGTATTAATAGTTCTTGTTTCTTTAAATGTGATGCATTCATGCAAGATGGTGAAGATGAGATCTCAGGCCTAGGATGGGGTATTCAGACGTGTTCAGGCAATGTACTGGGTATTGTACACTCAATACTTTAGATCTTGGAATTGTGATATGCACATGGAAGATCCGGAGGAGCCTGATTACGAAGGGATGAGGGAGGCAAAAGTGAAGGAAGCTAAGGAGGACTTCGGGTTTTATGTCAAATTACAGTTTTGGCATCCTCCTAAACGATGCGGTGGTATGTAGACTCGAGCAAAGTTATTGGCGAAGAGGGAAGATGAAGCTGCAGCGAGGGGTTTATGAAGTTGTAATGTTTAGTAGGAGTAGGTCTTTGTAAGGAGTTGTTATGGTCAATGAAATGTAATGAAAATAGTTGTTTAGGATGTTTTGCCGATGGAAGTAATGTACATGTTGAAATTTGGGAATGGAAAATAGCTTTAAGCAAGTTTCTGGTAAAATGTCAAATATAATGATATTGCAGATGTTGTTGAATATGGACCCAGAAGTATAGGAATTTGTAAGCAAAGTAGATGTGGGGGAATTAACAAGAATAGTGATTATGGCAAGATGTGTTCCTTTAGGTGAGAGTATAAAATATAAGGAAGATGATGTTAATCGTCTTTGTGACAATATAGGTTGTGCTTTGTTGTACATGAATGTAGTTGAAGAAATTCTTCAAGATATTGAAGGATTAGAGTGGGAGTGTAAGCGTTTGTTAGCGCTGAGAAGGGAAAAGTATAGAAGTGGCTGGGAAGAAAAGTAGAAGGCGTTACGTTCAAGGAGTTTAATGGCCGTGAAGTGGTGCGATGAACAGTCATGTGGGGTCCATAAATACCTCTGATGGGGACGACTGCTCACACATTTCAAACACAAAAAAAATAAAAAATCTTTAGTGGAAATTTCTTTTGTCCGTCGCTGGATTGGTTATCTACAATTGTGAAGGAGGAGATTAACGTTCTGATTGAAAGAGCCAAACGTGCAAAGGAGAGGGATACGAAAGCAGCGCATAAACAAGGTATTAGTGATTCTGGCTTTGATTGTTTATTATTTTGATTGATTATGTTAAAAATGAATAAGATTAAGTAAAGTGAATATTGTTGTATATTGAATTGGATCAAAAGTGAATGATTTGTAAGTAGGAGATAAGAAAATAGTATTAGGGTTTGACAGAGTAGTTTAGGAAATTCTGGTTTGGGTGTGATTTGTACGGGTGTGAAGGTGAAAGAAATTGAGTTATAGGGGTTTTATGGATGGGTTCTGGTATGAGTGGTACGAGAAATTGGTAGAGATGAGTGGAGAGAGTAATCGGTTAGTGGCGTTGTGGTTACGACACGATTCTAGAGATTATCGTTTTGATACGGTAAAATTGTCGGGGACATTATTTTTGTTGGTATTTGGCCAGATTTTTTGCCGAAGAAGGGAAATTATCAATTTTTGAATGATAGTATTTTTGGCAAGAAACAGGTGAAGTGTAGTCAAGAAGCTATTGAATTTCCTTTATTTTGACATAAAGTAAACCAGATTAACAAGTTATCGATGTTATTATTAAAAATAAAAGGGCATCGAGATCTGAGCAGATGTGTCACTTTAATTAAAGAAAGGAATATGAATTAAATCATATTAATTGTATCGAAAGTAGGAGTATGAAGTATAAATGTAAAATGATAGTAACAGATAGTAAAGCAAATGATGTGCTAGAGAGTAATCTCGACAACGACATCTTTATGAATATATAAAATTATGAACATATGTATGTATCACATATGATTGATTTTAACTTTGTAAAAAATATGGAATCTGATGTACAGGTTCATTTTAAAATGGCTGAACCAATTCAAAATGATGAGAAAGATATATATGCAAATATTGAAGATGTAGAGCCCCTGATGATTGATGTGAGGACTTGTGTACAACAATTGGGAGGGATATATTGGGTCGAGTCGAGTAGTGCAGATTTAGGTAGCTTGGAACAGCTTAGGGTAGTACCTAGAATTGTCGAACAGGCTGAGGAGGAAGACACAGAGACGGATGTAGATCACGAGCCTCAAGCGAGTGATAGAGAAGGTAGTAAGGATGGGGAAGAAGATGTTGAGGAAGGCGAGGAGGCATGATATGAAGAGGGTCCAGAGACCAAAGAGATATTAATCTTCAAGAAGAAGTATGGTATTCCTGGGGATATAAGGTTAGAGGAGTACCAGTATGAAATGATCAACCTGGAAATACCCTTGAATAGTATTCTGGTGCATCGGGAACAAAAATGAAGGGATTGAAGCTTCCCCTCAGAGCGGACCTAAAGAAATTAATGAACTTCTTTGATGTGGCACCAGGCTAGTTCAATCTGAATGTGCATGATCTGTTTAAGGTTTATGGGGTAATAAATGGTTGACTTAAGACCAGGGAGAGGAGTTGATAACTGTGAATGATTTATGTGTGTACTACACACTCAAGATGAACCCGTAGAAGCTAGGCTGTCAGTACCTGGCGAGGCTCCTGAAAAGACCATTGTTTTATGATATGGTGTCAACTGGGGGCGATACACCGATGAGCGCTTACTTGTCTCTGGAAATTATGAGTTCGATAAGAATGATCCCGGGGAACCCTTAAAGAGAAAAACTTTTCACTTAGTTGTGTGGTTAGGCAATTATAATTTTCGACGTTCGAATAGTGTGAATGAGATGTTAAGTGTTTCTAACTTGTGTTATGTTGTTTGTAGCGTTGAAAGAGGTCAACAAGAAGTCACAAGTAAAGGAAGAGTTAACCAAGGTGAGAAGAGATTTCTTTGGTAGGATCGATAACCTGGTTATCGACCAAGATCTTGTGAGCACATTGCACCAAGAGGCTGGTTTAAAGAGGTTAATGGTGAAAGGTTCAGAAGTGCCTGCTATCAAGGTAAAAATATCAGCAAAGAACAAGAGAACCACAGATACTAGCTTGCCACTGGAAAATCATTCCTTGGCTGGGTACAACACTGATACAGAGATTGATGCTATGATAGGAGAGTCTTAGGGAAGGAATAAAAAGAAAAGGGCGGCAAGTTTTAATGCTCCTCCATTGCTTCCTCATAAGAGGCTAACTTGACAATCGACAACATAGGAGGTGTCTAGTACCTCTAGATCGGTAGTTGTTGCGGATGTACATCCCCCACGGGGTTCTGGGAGTGTAGTCCCAAAGAAGACCAGTGCTGAGATGTCGAAGAAAAAATATGTTAAAGTTTTTGAGATGGAAATTTAGAAGACTATGGATGCTTATACGTCTGGGACAGATGAGCTGAAGACGGAGCTGGAGGATTGCTTGGTGGAGATTTATAGTTAGAATACGATTTTCAGTGAGGGTCAGAGGAATTTGACGAAGGTGAGAAATTTTAATGCTTTTCTATGAATGAAAAATTTGGTAGGTCACTCGAATATTCATTATATGACTTTGATGCAGATTAAGAAGTTGGTAACTGAAGCTATGGGTCGCGTTGTAGGTAGTGGTGAGCTGGCAAACCAGATTATTGCCTACAAAAATATAGAGAAGGATTCGATCGCTGAGAAGGCTGAGTTAAATGCAACCTTGAATAGGTATAAGCCCGATGCCAAGAAGGCGAAGGAAGCTGCGCTTGGTGAAGCGAAGAAAGTGGCAGAGAAAGAGAAAAAGGAAGCTTTGGCATTGCAGAGGAGAACCTGTGAAAAATATGTATGGGTTCAAGTTGTCGATGTTCGTAAAGTAATGGAGCAAGAGCAGGGCAAACTTCTCGATGAGGTGAGGGCGAAGATGAATGAGGAGAAACTGGAAAAATGTATGGAAGTAAGCGTGCATTTTTTAGAACAGTATGATGAGGTGGATGAGAGGATAAAAATTTACAAGGGACTTGCAAAAGCTGGTGGTGCTATTTTTTATGATAGCTTGGATAACGATGTACCCCAGACTCCTGATGTACGTGGGGCAATCAAAGTTATCAAAGATAATGTGATGATGGAGGCTAATGGTGCCCATCCTGGTGAGGTAGCAGATGTGCAGGTTCCCGAAGGTGCCCTAAATTTGAATGAAGAAAAATCTCCCTCTAAAATGTTAAACTTTGTATTAGCTGTGTTCGTTGAGAAACGATGTAAAAATGGTCAGTGGGACAGAAGCAATTAAATTCGTAATTTGTGGTGAAATAATTTTGTGCTGCTGAAAAAATAATTATTTGTAAAATAATTATGTGCACTTGTTTTGTAAATAATTTTAAGTAGAAAATTTGATAAAGTGATTTTGATCGAATGTGACTATAGATCGGGCGGATAAGTGAGGAACGCTTGTTTGCGTAATATGTGAAAAATGTCCATGAAATAGAAAGTAATGAGAATGAGTACCAGATGTATATCCTTAGATGAGTATCAGGATTTAGATTTGAGAAGAACAAGAGCTCTTTCAGAGGCTGTTTGATAAGTAAAGTGCGCAAAGTATAAAATATTGTAATTGGATATTGTTCGCATAAAATTAGAATGATAGTTTTTAGGTATACTTGTTAAGTAGTGACCATGAACAAATCAAGATAGTAAGGATTTTGTTTGTCTGATGCATACTTATTAAGTATGGGTCAAGATCAAATCAAAAAAGTATGGATATTATTTATCTGATGTATACTTGAAAAGTATCGATCGAGATCAAATCAAATAGTAATGATATTGTTTGTCTGATAGATACTTGACAAGTATAGATCGAGATCAAATCAAATAGTAAGGATATTGTTTTTCTGATGTATACTTGAAAAGCATAGATTGTGATCAAATCAAATAGTAAGGATATTATTTGTTTGATGTATACTTGAAAGTGTAGATCGAGATCAAATCAAATAGTAGGGATATTGTTTGTCTGATGTATACTTGAAAGGTATAGATCGTGAACAAATCAAATAGTAAGAATATTATTTTTCTGATGTATACTTGAAAAGTATAGATCGAGATCAAATCAAATAGTAAGGATATTGTTTGTCTGATGTATACTTGAAAAATATAGATCGAGATCAAATAAAATAGTAAGGAGGAAACTGATAGAAAAATCTGTTTATTTGAATTGATTAAAATGGCTAGAGTGTCTCATCTGTAAAACAATTTCAGTTGAGCAGTGTTTCAAGGATATTCAATCTGTATTTAATCTTCAGTCATTAGCCAATAAGTTCCACTATCAGTTTTATTGCTAACGATGTATGGCCCTTCTCAGTTTTTTGATAATTTTCCAGAATTTTTAGGCCGAGTACTATCTTGGATCCGTCGTAAGACAAGGTCTCCAATACCAAATTTCTATTTTTGAACTTTCTTGTTGTATAATTTTTTCAATGTATCATGATATCGTCCCAAATTTGCAATTGCCTTGTCTCTGGTTTTCACTATCCAATTGAGGTTGCAAAGGAGACCGAGTTTATTGTCTTTGTCTGGAATTTATCGTCGAGTACTGGGTAGATCGAGGTCTGAGGGTAAGATTGCATCGATACCAAAGGCCATCATGAATAGAGTGTAGCCTGTTGAGACTCGAGGTACGGTACGGTAGGCCCAGAGAATACTGAGCAATTCATCCACCCATCACCCTTTCTTGTCATTGAGATGCTTGCATAATCCTGATTTGATGCTTTTGTTTATGGCTTCGGCCTGTCCATTACCTAGAGAATAATATGGTGTGGATGTTGTGAGCTAGATTTTGTATTATGGAGGAAATCAAGTACTTTGGCGCCGATGAGCTGTTTGCCATTATCGCAGCGTATCATATGCGGACAACCAAACCTGGTGATGATGTGCTTCCAAAGGAACTTGATGACTTCATTTACATCAGTATGGCAGAGAGGAACTGCTTCAACCCATTTTGTGAAGTAATCAGTGGTGACCAGGACGAAGCTTCAGTTTCCTAATGCTGGATGGAAAGGTCCAATGATGTCGATTCCCCATCATTTGAATGGCCAGAGGACATTACTGATATGCAAGTCAAAGGCTGAGCTTTTGATGTCTTGGGCATGGATTTGGCATTTATAGCATTTTCAAACGAAGTTTTCATAGTTTTCTCTCATATTGGGCCAGTACAACCCTTGTGTAAAAGCATGTTGGGCTAGCGCTCTTCCTAAAACATGTGTTCCACATATACCTTCGTGAAGTTCTCAGATTTTGATTTGAGCTTGTTTCTGAGAAATACATTCGATAAGTGGTCCCCCTCCTGTGATTCGATATAAGATGTGATCTCGAATAGTGAATCTGGGGCACTTGACCAAAAGTGATTGAGCTTCTTCTTTGTTACTAGGTACATATTGGAGTTGAGGTATGCATAGAATGGTCTTCTCCAGTCTTCACGATCATCATCTTCAGCAATGGTGATTTGGAGTATTGATAGTATAACGAGGCTGGAATGCTCAATGATTTCAGTTTCTAAAGATTTTTGTTAACTATCTCCCAGGATGCCGGCGATGTAAGCTAACGCATCGGCATGCCGATTTTCCTGTCGGGGTAAGTAAGAAATTACAGCATGCTTGAATCTCTGCATCTTTTCTTCGACCAGAGCAGCATAATCAACCATTTTTCCCGTTATTTTGAAAGTTTTGTTGTAATGATTTGCCACGAACAAAGAGTCGATATAGGCTGCTAATTCTTCTGCTCCGAGAGTAAGTGTGAGATCGAGACCGTGTAAGATTCCTTCATATTCGGCCTCATTGTTGGTGACATAGAAGTTTAGTTTAATAGCTTTTTCGATTCGATGATTGAAAGCATGACGAGGACGATGCCAATCCCCGAACCCGGTCCTGCTGATCTATCTATAAAAAGTTACCAACCTGAGCTTTTGGGCCATGCGTCTGGTTCTGCTATTGAGTCATCTATGAAGATTTCTTCGAGTTCTTCCCAATTGGGGTCATCGACGGGAAAGTCTGCCAAAAAGTTGGTAACTGCATCTCCCTTGATTGATATTTGGGGTTTGAAGAAAATATCGTATTCTCCAAGGAAAAGAGACTATTACTGGATTCTTTGAGATTTTTCTTTTTTGTAGAGTACTAGCTTGAGGGGGTACTTGGTGATGACTTTAATGGGATAAGCCTAAAAGTAGGATGAAGTTTATGAGAACTGTAGACCACGGCGAGTGGCAATTTTTATGTTATTGTGTACCTTTTATCGGTAGGCATAAGAATTTTATTGATGAAGTAGATTAGTTTTTCTACTCCGCCATCTTCTCAAATAAGGACAGAACTGATTGAATCTTCAGCTGTGGATAGGTATATTGTAAGTGATTCACCATCAATTGGAGTACTCATTACAGGAGGACGCCTTAAGTATCGTTTAAGATCTTGAAAATCCATCTTACAGTCATGAGTCCAAATGATTTTCTTTTACTGTTTGTTCGAGAGAGGAGTGGGGTTGCCATGAAGAAGGAGGTAATGGAGTTTACATCGATCAGATGATTTTGAGATGAATTTGTGAATAGCGGCGATCTTGCCTGTGAATTTCTGAACATTTTTTTTTGTTCGGGGAGATGGCATCGCGATGAGAGCTTTGATTTGTGCAAGATCAATTTCTATCCCTATTTTGCTAACCAGATGTCCTAGAACTTTACCAAATTGACTCCGAATTGACATTTCTCTGGGTTAAGTTTCATCTAGTACAGGCAAAGGATATCAAAAATGGTTTAGAGGTTACTGGAGTGGTCCTCTCCTTTCAGGCTTTTGCAGATCATATCATCGATGTATACTTCCATAATTGTGCCGAGATGATCTTTGAACATTTTAGTCACAAGTCTTTGGTAAGTAGCGCCTACATTTTCTAAACCGAAAGGCATTACTGTGTAACAGTTGAGACCTCTGTCGGTGATGAAGGTTATTTTTTCCTGATCATCTTTAGCGTGTGGAACCTGATTATAACCAGAGGCTGCATCCATCATAGAAAGAAGTTCGTGTCCAGCAACTGAGTCAAGAAGTTACGGAATTAGTGGCAGTGGAAAACTATCTTTAGGTGCAAACTTGTTGGGCTCTGTGAATTCGACACAAACCCTGATTTTACCATTTTTCTTTAGTACTGCTACGATATTAGAAACCCACTTTGGATATTTTGCTTCCCGGATAAATCCTGCACGAAAGAGTTTATCAATCTCTTCATTTATTGCATCACGGAGTCAGGAAGCTAGATTCTGTCATTTCTTAATGATAACTTTACTGTCTGGAAGGAGGTTGAGTTGATATCATGCAATGGAGGGATCAGTGCCAGGCATTTCTTGGAATGTCCAGGCAAATATGTCGATGTTATTCTTAAGTAGTTATATCATGGCCTCTTTTTTGTCGGCTAATAATTTGGAGTTGATGAAGGTTGTGTGCCCTGGGTCATCGAGTTCAACAGATTCTACCACCTGGGCATCATGCTACTCGAACGTTGGTGGTTCGTTTGCGTAGTTGTTATGCTTTAAAAAGTTTGATTGTATGAGGTTAGATAGGTATTATTTTTGCACATTCGTGCAACGCTTGGCTGCCCTTGATTTCGCAAATCCCGTGATCTGTTGGAAAATGTAATGCTAGATAATAAGTAGAATATACTGCCTTGATTAAATGTAACCAACTTCGTCCCAAAATCCTCAAATATTTGGACTCTGCATCGATGATGAGGAATTTTATGAATGTAGTTTCGGAACCTGCCTCAACTGGCAGAGTGATCTTTCCTATGGTTGATTCTTTCGAACCATTAAAGCCCGTGATTGTTGTTGTAAGGCCTAAGACTTCAATTGCCCTTCTAAACAATACATTTGTGGCACTTCCAGTATCATGAGAAGTGTATGTAAAGTCATGTCCGACTTTGAGCATAATGACGAGAGGACCATCATGAGGTATTTGACGTGGCTTGTGTCATAGTCTTCGAAGGTGATTTTGTAAGGAAGCTTTGATTTACTTGGGCTGGAAGAATTTTTAACTAATTTGTCCGAGGATGTCATTTTATAGCAGACGTAATTTTGATCGTATAGTTTTCTTTTCTTCCCTTTCTTAATCACGATCATATACAGTTGGCGAGCTTGCCCTTGGGCCTAATCTTGCTCTACTTTCTTTAGTTTGTGCTTCATTCTTGAGACTTTTTGGATGTCGATGATATAACTATGGGACTGTCCATTTAATGAGTAACGGAAATACGATAAAGATTCGTGAGGGGTAGCAGGTGTCAGTCTCGTGGCTACGCCATTGTGATATGCCATCATAAGGTATGTTGGAAGATCAGAATATCTTGTGCGCGCATGCACCATCTTCCTGTTAACGCGGCAAGATAGCGAAGAGAGTTGCCATTGGCGCAGAAGGGAATAGGGTTGTCGCTAGTTTACCGTCCCTTCTTCTTTTTTCTGTTTGTCGCATGTTGTGTGGCGCTTCATTAGTGGACGTCCTCGAGGTGAGTCAAAGATTGGTGGTGCTCGAAATGGATTACAGACGAGCGTTTCATCATATTTCATGGATCATCCTCCAGTTCGATCTACTCACTCTTTAGGTGACTGTTCGAGGGCTGTGCAAGTAAGCCCGGCTCAAACTTTTGAGTCAAGGTCAGGGCGGAGATAAGAGTAATAACACACAATCTTATGGTCCAAAGTTCCCGATTGTCCTGGTGCCATGAGAGCGGGTATAAAATCTTGCATTTGAGTGATGCCATAATGTTTAAGAAGGTTTCACTTGCCCCTTGCTAAATTTGAGTAGCTCCCTTGCAAAAAGTACAATGATAGAAGATGTACAATATGATGTCTAACCACCTAATCTTATATCTCTTAGCCATTTTTTTATGAAACAAATTCCTCTTGGAAATAACAAACAACAAATAATACATTTGTGTTTATTTGAAAGAAATGATCTATATACTATAGCTTGATTTATTTGCAGGGAAGCAAAAATAAGTATTTATACGCGTAATATGCTTGACCTACTTTAAGTGTAGGGGAATACGTGCATAAGATAAGGTGACTATAGTCATAAGGGCAAACAAATATTATTAACATAAGAAACAAAAGATTCTATTTTTATAAGATCAGCACCTGTCATGTACTTAAATTAATTTTTTTTACTAAAAAAGCAACACATCATAGCATCTGAGTTGATGTTCAGTAATGTTTAAGAAGGTAGTCACTTGCTCCATTGCTAAATTTGAGTACTTCTCTTGTAAAACGTCAGGGCAGAATATAAAACATATATAAATGTCAAGACCACCTAATTCTTGATATCTTACACTTTTTCTTATGAAACAAATTATAAA